>JBBDGP010001962.1:0-90000 GCA_037952835.1 Lithobates septentrionalis
AGAGATTTCTTTAATTTAGTCATTTTTGCAGTGTCTGGGATGGATCCAGGTGACTTTTCCTTCAAGTTTTGCACAACTGTACATGAAATAGATGCTGTATTGAGTCTCCAGTTTTAGATCCTTCCAAACCTTTAGGATCTGGAATTGGGGAGAAAACCCATAAATGAGTTTGTCAAAAACCTTAAAAGATCAGCAACATTCTCTGTGACATCCAAATGGAGGACTTCAGCTGCTGAGACAAAATATAAGCAAGTGAGTAACACACTCCCAAACAAAATCCCCTTAGGGGCTTGATAAAATATAAGAAAACATTCAGGCAAAAGTTTTCTAGTTTCTTACTCTACCTTTTCCGCTACATTGTAGACAGTGGGGGGTGTAAAAATAAAACCTCAAAACTTCTATTAAGGACTCTCCTATAAAAATTATTTCCCCTGTTACTCTCTGTAGATTCTGCACTCTGTACTTACAAACTACTTCTGATAACACTTTTTACTGTGGCCTTTGCAGTAGCATTTGCCACTGGACATCCAGAAAACATGTCCATACAGTCACAATGCATACTCATAAGATCCTGACTTGGGCATCTGGATATATCTTTTTGTAATCTCTGGAAGGGATGTTCAGCTTTTGGTAACACCTTTGGTAACAGGTAAAGCAAGAAGTGGTATGTTATAAAAAAAACAACTGTGGAGAACCCTGGCTATATCCCACGCTCATTTACTAAGGCAGCCATAACTGCTTGTGACTGATGACACTGTCCATGTGTCAAGCTGGAGGCAAAAGAGTGATTGGCAGACAAATGATCACCTTTTCCAAAGTCCTGATTCATAAGAAGTTGCCCCCTGTGGACCACTTGTTCTCGTTCTGGGGTCCTTAAATTTGAATTATTAATCCCAGCTATACTGGGCCAGAACTAGGGTGGAATCTGTGAGTTGCACAGACCCAGCAAGTTTCCGGGGCTGTAATGCAGCATCCTTAGTCGCTTGGTCTGCTTCCATGTGTGAGTTTTAATGTTAATATGGCTACCTCTGCAAGAACCTGGAAGGCTGAAAACAGCCGATCATTTTTTTTTTTTTTTTTTTTTTTTTTTATACGTATAACTATTCAAAGGTTTTTCCAAATATAAACAATCATATAAAAAAAGAGGACAAACAAAGAAATAAACCTATTACAAAACCAACTTCACTAAGCATATACATCTAATAGGCTAACATTGACACTTATTACATTTATAAACGAGGGATAGATTAATATATACATAATATAAATTAATACGCCACCTTAATGCATATTCACTTTGAATCAAATAATAACCTCCAAAATATGTTGAATATGCATCGATTACTGCAATTGTTAACCTATATGCTTATACCTTAACTTGCAAACAAAGCCTGGGGAATGCCCAGGAAAAAATTCCAAGCCTACTTACCACCAGCTCGCAGACAACCAAATTGACCTGTCTAACAGTATGCGTTTAAAAACAGGGGTTTAGTCCGCATGCATTTGCAAATGCATGCGTAAGCCACAGAGCCTTGTCACGGCACCCTGATATCTGAGGTCCTAACACTAAAATATGAGTGTCCCCACAGTGGAGGCACATGCATTCTGATGGATAAATGGAGGCAGGTGGACTGAAGGGCAGCCCACCCCTTCTTAAAGGTACAGGAGCACACCAAACTCCCAGCAGATAGCACTATGGCTGCAAAGGTGCTGGTGCGTTGCTGGACCAATACACACACCAACGTGATCTCAAAAAACTTGCCACCGCCTTCATTTATAGCTGGCTATCGCAGTAAGTGGCTTTGGAGGGCTACAAACAGATGCAAACAAAGCCTGGGGAATGGCCAGGAAAAAATTCCAAGCCTACTTACCACCAGCTGGCAGACAACCAAATTGACCTGTTACAGTTTGCTTTAGAAACAGGGGTTTAGTCCGCACGCATTTGCAAATGCATGCGTAAGCCACAGAGCCTCATCACGGCACCCTGATATCTGTGGTCCTAACACTAAAATATGAGTGTTCTACCTACTTTAAAATGAGAAACCTTTCTCCTGACCCCATCAATGGGGGTCCGGAGACAAAGAGTACTAAAAAACGAAGAAAAAGATAGGGGGGGAAAAAAAAAAAGGAAGCGAAAAAAGAAGGATTAAATATAACTAACTCAAATGAATGCACCCTCCCAACCTATACGGAAATGCAATCAACATATTGAGGGGTGCTCGAAAAGGTCGTCCATGGCCACCAGGTATTCCTACACTCCTCCTCTCTACCATTGAGAGACGCTGTCAAAAATTCCATTGTCCTAATTTCGTCTATCCTAGAAAACCAGTGTTTTAAGAGAAGGTGTAGTCGTGGACTTCCACATGTCTGGAACACAAGCCCGGGCAGCATTCAACATTTGCACTAACAACGTCTTTCTATAGTGGTGAAGGGGTTGTTCATTTAAATGCAAGAGAGAGCCCAAAGGGTCTGAACCAAGGTCAACAAATGTCAATTTTTTAATCATCTCCCCCACATCATTCCAGAATGCTGTAATTAAAGGGCACTGCCAAAAAATGTGTAGTGATGTCCCAGTCTCTTTATTACATCGTCAGCATAACTTAGAAAATTTGCAGGTAGAATTTGTTCATTAAGTGGCTTGCTCTGGAGGTTTTATGAGCAAATAGAATAATCCTTTTAATTTGTGATCTTGTTAAAAAGAGCTGGAGGTCCTCTTCCCAGCGTCGTATATACGCAGGAATCTGGCCTTCTGGAGGCTGAATAATCTGTTTATACAAAAGTGACAACGTGTGGTACATGTTCCCCCTCCGCACATAAATGCTCAAAGGGTGTCAGTGGCCTTACATATAATTCCGCATCTGCTTTAGACCTTTAAAAAGTGTGACAATTGAAAGGCAGACAACGGCTCCATGCAGGCTGGGAAAGAGTGAAAATGTCTTGGGTTGACATCCAACCCTGTTGGGTAACAAAATGCATGCATCTGCTTCTACCTATTCCTATCAACTCCCGAAGCTGTTTATTATCAAGCCCAGGCGTGAAGTCTGGATTCTGGATCACTGGTGTTAATGGGGATGGGAAGGGAGAGAGGCCTTTTGTTGCAATAGTGGCCCCAATTGTAGGATGCCTCTTCAATCCCTGATAGTATTTATGAACTACCCATGGAAGTACAGACAGAGCAATCGGTGAAGCATGTTGTTCCACTTGTACCCGTAGTTTAGTCTGATGAGGTGCACCATGACACTACTCTGGACAAATGTAAGGCTCGATAGTAAGAGATCAGATCAGGCAGACCAATACCCCCCATGATTTAGGCAAAACCAACAGCTAATAGCGAAGTCTACCGACTTTGCTGCTCCAGAGAAATTTAGTTAAGTGTCCGGCACAAGAGAAAAAAAGCTTGAGGTTTAATAGGAATCGCTTGCATTAAATATAGGATCTGAGGAAGCAGTGTCATCTTAAATGCATTATACCTCCCAAACCACGTGAGGGTAAGGGTCTGCCATAGTTGAAAATATGATCGCATTTTCGATAATAATGGGCAGAAGTTTGTCCCATATAGTAGGGCCGTATTCGGGGTCAGTTTGACCTCCAAGTATTTCAAAAAGGACTGAACCCATTTAAACCGGTATACATCTTGCAGGTTAACAATACACTCCTTGGAAAGGAGGGATACTCATTGCTTCACATTTAGCGTCATTTATAGAAAAATTAGAAAGATCCTCATACTGAGCTAGACATTGAAGTAAACGAGGTGATGAAACCTCCGGATTGGTAAGGAAAAATAAGAGGTCATCCTCATATGCAGCAATTTTATGCACTGTATTTGAAACCTGAAGACCACTGATCAGGGGGTCCAATCTAATTTTGCAGAGAAAGGGTTCTAAGGTTAACACAAACGTTACTGGAGAAAGAGGACAACCCTGTCTCGTCCCATTAGACAAAGAGAAATACTCTGAACGGGCCCCGTTGACCAGCACAGCCGCAGTGGGATCAGTATATAATGCCTGAATCCATGACGGCATTCGCTCCCCCAGGCGGATATGTCTAAGAGTAAATTGAAGATATTGCCAATCCACCCGATCAAATGCCTTTTCAGCATCTGTTGATAAAAGGAGATGGGGCCAGTTCTCTGAATGAGCAATATGAATCAAGTCTATCGCCTTTACAGTGTTGTCCCTGGCCTCTCTCTGTGGGATAAAACCTGCCTGGTCTGCGTGAATAAGATGAGGAAAGTGTGGCAATAACCCTTTTCGCTAGGATTTTTGAGAATAATTTTAAGTCAACGTTTAAAAGAGCTATAGGCCGATAGTTCCCACATTCAGTAAGATCTTTATCCTGCTTGGGAATCACAATAATGTGGGCCCTCAATGCGTCCTCTATTAGCGTACCATTAGCTGAGATGGAGTTGTAAGCACGTAGGAAGTAAGGAGCGAGAATGTCCTGGAAAGTTTTATAGTATATAAGCTTTAACCCATCGGGACCAGGGGCCTTCCCTGGTTTAGAGAATTCTATCGCCAATGCCAGTTCTTTATTTGTTATAGGGGCCTCCATCCCTGCAATTACCTCCGGCGGAAGTAGGGGCATATCTGATGCTGTCAAAAAGGAGGAAATCAAATCTGCCCGGGTAGAGCATTGCTGGGTTTGGGTATTTTGCAGAATATAAAGCCTCCAATAAAATTTTTGAAATTTCTGAGCTATAGCCGCAGAATCTGATAACTTAATGCCGGAGTTGGCCGTAATTTGGGTGATATGTGATTTCGTTTGTGATCCTTTCAGTGCCCTAGCTAATGGAACACCCGGTTTATTTCCATACTCGTATATAGGAACCAAAGACCTTAGGAAAAGCAACTAATTTGAGTTAGGAAAATATACATTAGCCGCCCGCCCACTGTCATATGACGGGACGAGGCAGCTCTCGTTCTGGGCGGACGTCATATGACGTGATCGCCTTCCCGAGCCACTAGGGGGTGCGAGCGCCTGCCGCGTCACTGGGGACATGATGCGCGTGCCCGGCGGCTGCGATGTCCGCCGGGCACCCGCGATTGCCCAGTAACTGAGCAAGACCCTGGATCTGTGTGTGTAAACACACAGATCCACGTCCTGTCAGAGGAGAGGAGACCGATGGTGTGCCCCTTGTACATAGGGACACCGATCGGTCACCTCCCCCAGTCAGTCCCCTCCCCCCCAGTTAGAATCGCCTCCCTAGGACACACATTTAACCCCCTCGATCACCCCCTAGTGTTAACCCCTTCCCTGCCAGTCACATTTACACAGTAATCAATTCATTTTTATAGCACGGATCGCTCTATAAATGTGAATGGTCCCAAAAATGTGTCAAAAGTGTCTGATATGTCCGCAATATCGCAGTCACATTAAAAACTGCAGATCGCCGCCAAGACTAGTAAAATAAAAATAAAAATGCTATAAATCTATCACCTACTTGTAGACGCTATAACTTTTGCGCAAACCAATCAATATACGCTTATTGCGGTTTTTTTTTTTTTTTTTACCAAAAATATGTAGAAGAATACATATCGGCCTAAACTGATGAAAAAAATTGGATATTTATTATAGCATATATATAATCTCTCTCTCTCTCTTCCCGATGGAACGGGAGGCACGGTAAGAGCGGCAGGAGGGGGGGACGTCCCCTCCCGCTCCTCCGGTATAACAGCCGAGCGGCTTCTTGTCGCATCGGTTGTTATACCTGGATAGCCCATCGCCGGCTCTAAAAAACAGTACCGGGATGATGCCTGCAGCTGTGGGCATCATCCCGGTATAACCCCCGAAAGCCGAGTACGCACATCTGCGTGAGCTCGGTGGGAAGGGGTTAAACAAAACAAATTCATATTTTGAACCTTTCATTTGACAAACATTTATTTAGCTGTGTATTTGCTGCGCAGAACGTGGGACCATTAAAAATTAAATATTTGACCAAAATAATGTCTAACTTTTTCTAATAGCATCTTTGCATAAAAACTACAGCTCTGATATATTGGGGTGAACTGGGTCCAGCTTGCATAAATATATTACAATGGCTTGTTTTCTATCATGCTGTTTGTGTAAGAACTCCAGTTTCATGTTTCAAAAAGACAACTTTTTCCTGGCAATATTATAATAAATGATAATACCCTGCGGTCATGGAGAGTTGTCCATAAATCCAAAATATTCTTCTGCTTATACCAATGCACTTACAAGGAAAAGGGGCACACCATTTCACAATCCACACATTCTGCTTTGGATTTCAAAAATAAATAAAAACAAAAAGGACCAACAATCTGTATATGATGGACCAGAAAGCTCTCAGCCACATCAAAAACTATACAATTTGGCTGCAGGTGGCATCTATCCTAACAGGGTGTGTGGATTGATGTGATGGGTCTGTTTATTTATACATTTTATTTATTAATCTCACATCATGGACCGCACATCAAGTTATTATCAGACCTTTAGATTTCATTTTTGTAGAAAAACTTCTTATGTATCCCATCCATCTTGGCTTTGTTAATTATTATGGCAGCTGTATTCCAAATAACAACCTCATCTTAATCCTTTTTTTTTTTTTCTCTCAAAGGCTTATTGTATAAATGTAAAATTACAAAATTGTTATCTTAAACTAAACTAATCCCATCTTACAAATTTCCCCAATAACCTGGATTTTATTTCCAACCAAAGGCTGTCAAAACCAGTTACAATATATCTATATTATTAATAAAATTGTTAAACTCATATCAGAAATGAATACTCAAATGATAATCTCAATATCACACCCTAATACATATCCACAGATAAATTTCCTTAAAGTGGATGTAAACCCGACAAAAAATTAAAAAAAAAATGTCATAATGTAGAGTATAAGATTTCCTATCATTTGAGCACAGTCTTGCCACAAAGAGTTAATCCAGCTCTGAGCAATCCTCTTTTATTGTCCAGTGAGATAAAACTTGACAAACAGAGAAAAACTTTGTCAAATCCTCCCCCTTGCTGTGAGTGACAGGTGATTTACATATCTCATGGACTAGCCTAAGACATGCATTATGTTTTAATTCCCACCCCTACTCCTTTCTTCAGCAGCTCTGCAAGGATTGGCTGTTCCACACCTCCAGCATGATTTGGAATGCTGAAGTCATATGGTTACTTTCCTGTCTTTTCACTGGATGTTAGAGATCATAGCAGAAGTTCAGTGTAAGAAATACACAGGAGAAAATGCATATTGACAAGGGGGGAGTAGAGGTGGGCGGGGAGTCTACTGACATCACGACTCCACCCACCGAGCTCCAGACAACAGACCCACCCACAGAATCTGCAGTTTTTTGGGTCTCATAACAGACAGAGGGGAGACATTTGACAGGTAAAGATACATGCAGGAGGCATGTAGATCCTTATAGATAACCCCTATGGCAGTAGTTTAGAAAGGATGACATTGGGTTTACATCGACTTTAAAGGAGGTCATTTTCCACTATCAAAGGATATTCAATTTGTGTGATACACGGTTAAATGCAACCTTCTTTTTACCATGTTTGGAAAACGGATTCAAAATAATTGTGATCACATTGTTTATCATTAGATTAATTAATCCAGCACATTTTGTTATAAATGTTTTGTCAAAAATGAAATTGGGATGGTGTCCTTGCAGCTTATCCAGCTGACCTCTCACCCTCTCAGGAGGGTGTCACATCTGCATACATGACACACACAAGAGATGGAACTAAAGGTTCCAGCATTCACACACATACACGAATATCTATCTGAAATCGCTTACGTTTTTCCCATCTGTACGCAACACATGCATATCGTTCTCTCACTTTCTTTTAACTATCCTTTTGCATCCCATGTATTGTAATCCCATACTTCACATACTCTAGCTTCTATGATTCTATGATCAGACAGGCAGCCATAGTGCTCATCCCATCTTCCCTCTCTGACAACATATAAAGTATTCTGTTTTAACTCTCATTTCTCTGTTATGACTTTACTAGTTGTAGTGCCTGACTCCAAATTCATCCCACAACTTAACATCAAAATGTCCCTTTCTGTCTAGTGTTAATTGTCACCCTTGATCCATCCTACTCACATAGATAGCTGTTTACTCTGCATGATTCTTAGTCCCTGTGGACTTTGGTAACTCAGTTACCCATTGTGGATCCCTGTCCACTTTAACCATTAATCTAGGGGCTCAGTATAGGCTAGGCGGAACCGCACCTTTGGTTCATATATAGCGCTCCTCTGGGCATTTTTGAGGGTCTCTTACACTTCATTCCCTTACTTAATTTAATGCCTATAATGACTGGCCAGTCTTCTCTATGTGTGCCTATACCCTCTTGCCTCTAAACTATTTTGTCTAGCAGATGTACTACATATACCTGTGAACAGCACAGTTCTTCCCTTTCTTATCTATAACACTTTGATGGACAGTGACAACATAACATATAACCACCAATCAATACAGTTCGACTAAGGGGAGTAAAATAGGTACCCTTTGTCCCAAAAATGCCTTACCGATCAAGGAAGTCTGATAACTCAAATTTAAGCAAAAGGCTTACCTTAGCCGGCTGATTATCAGAAATTCCTGGATCGTGTCAAGCTCCTCGTTTCGGATACTGATGGTCACCTGTAAATCCTCCTCCTGGCTGGCTCACCACCTGACCTGGACATTTTATAGATGGGCAACTCCTATCCTCATATTGATTAGTGGTTCCAAATTAATTACTGCAGCAGGGAACAGACACAAAAGATACACTCAGCATCTTTCCAAATAACTGTTCTGCTTTATTATGACGCAATTGAAGGTTTTTATACACATGATTACGTAGGTATCACATTAATATTACAATTATATGTTTATGGTAACAAGGGGCGTTACATAGGCAGGCTAATTCTAATCAGGACTCGAAAGAATGCAAACATGTACTGAAAACATTATTAGTGCCGTGTGCACAGTGAGGACAGTGTGCAATACATACAAAATAGAATACAATTATATACAGAACTTACAAATTTCCTTGATTTCATCTTAGAGCTTTTTCGGTGTCAGCAGATAGTAGTGCATCTAGGGATTGACGTTTATTTTGAATTTGTTGGGATAGGTCTGGAGATTGACTTTGTTTAATGTAGAGACAATCCAGATCTCTTGTGAGACTTAAATGTCTGCAAGTCTAGTTTTATTTTTGGTTGCAGCTATTCTGATTTAAAGTGGAGTTCCGCTTAAAAATAAATAAATAAATAAATAAAGTCCGCAGCTAAAAATACTGCAGCTGCTGACTTTTAATAATCGGACACTTACCTGTCCCAGGGTCCAGCGATGAAGGGGAACAAAGACCCGCTTGTCTCCCCCTCTCTGCGGCGCCGGCATTGTCACTGTGGGCGCCTGGCTTCACAGCCGGGCACGCACTGCGCATGCGTGAGCCGCGCTGTGACTGGCAGGGCAATCATCTGGGACCTGTGACGTGTCCCAGATGATGCCGAGAGGGAGGGGGGAGAGGTGAACTGACTTCCAGCTCTGCGGAGCCCCGGGAGGAAGTGGGAGCTGGAACCCTCTTTTTAGAGGGTTTGCTCCCCCCCCCCAAACAAATGACATGCCAAATGTGGAATGTCAGGTGGTCACTGTCAGAAACCATGATCCAGACTGAGACAGAAGTACAGTAAAATCACACTTGTTAACAAAAATAAAAAGGTAAATAGAGTAAGCGTAGTCAAAGCATAGCCAGAGTCCAGTAACCGGATCGGGTAGTCAGCCAAGCCACAGTTCAGTAACCAAATCGGGTAATCAGCCAGGCCAGAAGTCAGGGATCCAAGTAGAGGAAAAGCAAGCAGGATAAGGAGCCAGAAGGGATGTCAGCAAAGCCAGTCTTTAAACAGGAAAGCAGGAGATTTCTTGTGATGTGACCAAGGCGAAGGCAGGAATGACGTGAGCTGGAGATCTTTAAGTAGGCGGGACTGACGAGCAGATCCACAACAGCTGGTTAACTGGAGAGAGAGATGAGAGCTGGCAATTAGCCGACAGCTGAGCGGCCAGCTCAGAGAAGGAAGGGCTGAGCCAGCCCTTACAGTAACCTTCCCTTAAAGCGGAAGTTCCATTTTTGAGTGGAACTCCACTTTAATGTCCCCTTATAACCACTTTGTGGGCTGTCCACAGAGTTGTAGAGAGCATATCCTCAGTGGTATTGTGTGAGAAGTAATTTTCTATGTGTGTAGATACTTGTTGTATAATAGGTGGGTCCGTCAATAGGGAGTCATTTATGCGCCTACTTATATGGAGTAGGGGCAAGACCAAAGTGAGATGTGCAAAATGTCACTATACCGTTATCAGACCAAGGGCAGGCGTGGATGTCTGCCTAATTGGCTAACAGTATTGGAGTTGTAAAAATATAACCTAGCCGCGCAGAGCTGTCATGGGGGTGAGAATAGAATGCGTAATCTCTGGTACCAACATTATGAGCCTTCCATGAATCAACCAATTAAGGGTTGCTTAGGGATCATGCTAAAGATTTAGGGAAAGCTTTGGAAGTACAACTTTGCTTCTATCCATTGCTGGGTGTGCAGTCAAGTTGAAATTGCCTCCTTTAACCACTTCAGCCCCGGAAGGATTTACCCCCTTCCTGACCAGGGCACTTTTTACAATTTGGCACTGCGTCGCTTTAACTGCTAATTGCACAGTCATGCAATGCTGTACCCAAACTAAATTTGTGTCCTTTTCTTCCCACAAATAGAGCTTTCTTTTGATGGTATTTGATCACCTCTGTGGTTTTTATTTTTTGCGCTATAAACGGAAAAAGACCGAAAATTTTGAAAAAAAAATATTTTCTTTTTGTTTTAAAAAAAATCCAATAAACTCAATTTTAGTCATACATTTAGGCCAAAATGTATTCGGCCACATGTCTTTGGTAAAAAAATGTCTAAGTGTATATTTATTGGTTTGTAAGTTATAGCGTCTACAAACTAGGGTACATTTTCTGGAATTTACACAGCTTTTAGTTTGACTGCCTATCTCATTTCTTGAGGTGCTAAAATTGCAGGGCAGTACAACCCCCCCCCCCCCCCCCAAATGACCCCATTTTGGAAAGTAGACACCCCAAGGAAATTGCTGAGAGGCATGTTGAGCCCATTGAATATTATTTTTTTTGTCCCAAGTGATTGAATAATGACAAAAAGTTGTCACTAAATGATATATTGCTCACACAGGCCATGGGAATATGTGGAATTGCACCCCCAAATACATTCTGCTGATTCTCCTGAGTACGGGGATACCACATGTGTGGGACTTTTTGGGAGCCTAGCCTCGTACGGGGCCCCGAAAACCAAGCACCGCCTTCAGGATTTCTTAGGGCGTAAAGTTTCGATTTCGATTTCACTCCTCACTACCTATCAGTTTTGAAGGCCATAAAATGCCCAGATGGCACAAACCCCCCAAAATGACCCCATTTTAGAAAGTAGACACCCCAAGCTATAATATAAAAGAAATTGCGTTGCGCTAGATAAATGTACTGCAGAGAAAGATCCTAAAAAATTATATTTTCAAAATATCTCATCATTATCATCCATTATGCATAACTATGCTGAAAAAAATATTAAATATAACAAAATACTACTGTGAAAAAAAATATATATAGTAACACTTCTGTGCAATGTGCATATATATGAACCTATGGACAATCAATAAAAGTGCATATAGTGCAAAAAAATATGTATATACAATTGTGCATAAAAATTCAACGGTGACTGCAAACAAAAAGCATGTATTACTTCAATTAACGTGCAGCATGCAAAAAACGCAAAAAAAAGCCTTGATATAAAGTCCTTATATAAGTGTCCCAAAATTGCAACTAAAGAGTGTTTCCGTGTCCATAAATCTCCATTGGGTTTCCAGGTGATCCAATGTGCCAAATTCCAGTGCTCTGAATAATAATATTGTGCCACAGTGCCCCCCCCAAAGTGGTTGCGCTCACCTTAGAGCGTGTGACACAGCTTTTACCTTGTGTCAAATCACGCTATGTAGCCACCCCCTGGGCTGTATGGGAACGCTATATCGATCTCCACTCTGGGTCACTCAGGCTCCATAGATGTTAATCATGAGAACAAAAAGGAAACTATATAGTGTAAATCCACTTAACAACTTTATTCCAACCAAACAACTTTCCCACAAAGGGTTACTCACATTCTATAGGTGCTGTTGTGCACCAAACAATAAAAGGCTCCAGAAGGGTATATTGTGTGGTCTGCCGCGGGGTATGCGCTTCTCCCGGCTCAGCTGTTCACTAATCCGCTGTACGCTGTTCGCTCCGTCCTGGCCCCTCCCCTACGCGTGTTCGACACAGGGAGTCACGTGTCTTCATCAGGGGGATATAATTGGACGGGCGCTCTATCTCTTAAATACTCTCCCGGCGGCCATTTTCCCTAGGATCTCAGACTACTCATCAACAAGCTCCTTTCCTCTATCTAATGTGTGACGTTTAGACATTGCTCAAACGAAGGACATAGTATCTCATAAACCATCCACCGCAAATACGATTTAAACTTAGCTCAATCCAGGACGGAGTTTGGGAGAGCAACATACCACACAGCATCCCAATATAGCAAATAAATACAAAAAATAACATATATAATAGGTGGTCATATCACAGTATCATAATCTAAACCCACTAAAATCGTATATTTATTAAATATATAAAAAGATTATTTTTGAAAATGTTTTAAAACCATCTACCAAGGTGACACTTTTTATCTAATTAAAGACTATATATATATAAATATGCAACTCTACGGGGGAGGACTCTCAGGGATACATATTTGATAAATCAAAAAAATCACATATACATGTAGGAACATATATATATAAAGCAACATATATATATAATACAAATAAAATTAAATATAAAATATAAGAATAGAAATAAAAATAAAAAATACATAATAAAAAATTACTATTTTATTTATAAAAAAATATTTTTTAAATATAAGTTAAAAAAACCCAGGTTTAGAGAGTGAAAAAACCCTTAATGGCATTATGGATATTTTGGTCTCCAGGGGATATATATACTAAAAAAATCAAATATATCAAGTATACAGAGACATTAGAATTATCAAAAAAATTATTTTCTTTAAAAATTACTAAGAAAGCATGTGAGATCAAACTCCTTGTTCAATCCACCAGGTGATAAAGAACCAAGCTGGTATATCCACCAGGATTCTCGTTTGCTAATATCTCTCACATAATTTGAACCCCTCCATTTACGTTTGGGTGCTTCCAATCCCCAAAATTTCATACCCTCCGTGCTTTGGTTATGCTTTATTTTAAAATGCACTGAGAGGTGGTGTTTGTCGTATCCCTTTCGTATGTTTCGCACATGCTCCTCCATACGTTCTTTTAGGGCCCTGGTGGTACGACCAACATAAATAAGATTACATGGGCATTTGATAGCATATACCACCCCTATCGTTTCGCATGATATGAAATCTTCTATAACATGCAGTTGGTCCCTTAGGGGGTTATAGAAATCCTTGACTCTCTTGGTGTTGGATGGAACCCTGATACAACTGTAGCACCTCCCACAGCCAAAAAAACCTTTTAAGTCCCAGAACATTTTTGGTTTTGGTCTGGGTGGTTCCACCACATTGTGTACCAACCTATCCCGCAGAGATGGCGCCCTTTTGTAAACAATCTTGGGTTTATTAGATAAAAGATCTTTCAAATGAGCATCTTGTTTGAGCACACTCCAGTATTTCTTTAAAATTTTCTCTACCTCCCTACTTTGTAAGCAATAATCCAGCACTATACAGGTTCCATCGAATTCATCATTGTCCGCATCAGTATTTTTGTCCTTCAGTAGGTCCTCCCTCTCAAGACTTCTCACCACATCTTTTTCTCTCTCTAAAAACTCCTTATGGTATCCCTTATCTAAAAACATTTCTTCAAGCTTATTGGACTGAACCTCAAAATCACTCTCACGGGTGCAGTTTCTGCGCATCCTCATAAATTGGCCTCTAGGGATATTATCAAGCCAGGGCTTGTGATGGCAACTTGTGGTTGGGATATAAGAGTTCCGATCTGTGGCCTTGAAAAAGGACCTAGTGATCATGCCCTCTGCTGTATTGAGTATCTCCAAATCAAGAAAGTGTATCCGGTCTTTGTTAATATCCCACGTCAGAGAGATATTGCGGTCATTCTCATTCATGGATTCCAACAAAGATGTCAATGATTCCATACTACCTTTCCATATGATTAGCAGATCATCAATAAATCTCCTATACAGCAATATATCCCCAAACTGCTCAACCCGTACTGTCTCCTCTTCCCACTTTGCCATGTAGAGATTTGCCACACTTGGGGCGAATTTAGCGCCCATGGCAACTCCTTTCACTTGCAGATAAAACTTCTCATTATACCAAAAGAAATTGTGGTGCAAACAGAAATCTAAACATTTTAAAATAAATCCAATAAGGCCCCTATCGGCCCCTTCCTCTTTATCCAAAGCCCACTCCACGGCCTCCAGGGCTCCATCATGGTCAATATTGGTATATAGTGATGATACATCACCAGTGGCCATGATTACATTTCTCTCCTTAACGTGTTCTCTCAATAATTGGAGGGTGTGCTTCGTATCTTTGAGGTAGGCTTGCGTTTTCCTCACCAGGGGTTGTAAGTGGAGGTCTATGTATTCCCCCAGTCGGGATGTCAACGACTCAATTCCACTTATAATAGGCCTTCCTGGGGGGTTCGAACTATCCTTGTGAATTTTAGGTAAATAGTAAATTACAGGAATCCTGCTAACCGTAGGGATCAGATATTTAGCCTCTTGCTTGTTCAAAAATTTATTATCTATCCCATGTTTAATAATGAGATCTAATTCTTTTCTAAAGGTTTTCGAAGGGTCGGACCTTAATATTTGGTATGTGCTGTTGTCACTCAATATCCTGTTCATTTCATCCTTATATTGCTGTAATGACAACACCACAATGCCCCCTCCTTTATCCGCTGGTCGTATTACTATATATCATCTCTCTTCTCTAATAAACTTAAACCTCTTTTAAAATCTCTGTGCTCATATGCCCTTTTGATCGGTAACTGCTCAAGCTCTGTCGTGACTAATTTTTTAAAAAGATCCACATATTTGTTGTTGGCCACATGCGGATTAAAAACGGAGTTATTCCGCAAATTAGTAAATTTGTTGTTTGTAGCCATTTTTTCAACCGGGTTCAAAGCGTAATACTTTTTAATATTCAATTTTCTAATGAATTTTTGCACCCCCACGTAGGTTTCAAATTTGTTAAGCCCTTTCTTTGGTGCGAATTTGATTCCCTTATCAAGGGTCATAATTTCTTCCTTTTGAAAGGTCCTTGCCACTCAGATTAAAAATCCCCTCACCTAATCTTCCAGCCTTCTTCTTTTGCTGCTGTATCCTTCGTCCGGCTCTTCCTCCTCTCTTCCTAGGTTTCTTGTATCTCGGTTGTGTCCATCCCTGTCCTTCCCTAAAAAAGGCTCATTCAAATATTGTTGTCCAGCGTCTTCCAACGGCTGATAGCTATTGTACACAGGTACTCCATACGTGTCCTGTGTGGGCCTATCATACCTCGTTCTTTGTGGTTTCGGGGAATAATATGGTTCGCCCCTTTGGGGATCATCTCTGTGTTGGGGAGGGTATCCTTGGTTCCGGGTTTGTGGTGGTGGAGGGCCCCCATAGGGTTGTCGCCGACCACCCCTATATGGTGTCCCTTGTTGATACCCCTGATTTCTGTATGGTTGTGGTCCATAAGGGGGTTGCTCCCTTTGCTGTCCACCTCCTCTGGGTGTATAGTTAGATTGGTAACCTCTCCCATATTGATTACCACCTTGATGTGTCCTATATCCATAGGTCTGATGATAAGGTGCCCTATACCCCCAATTACCTTGGTTGGGGGGGGGGCCTTGATATGGGTTATTGCCTCTATTCATAGGTGGCCCCTGATATTCATGTTGATCTTGCTGCATCCTTCTCATGGGTTGTTGATAGGGCGCATACAATTGCTTATCATCATGTCGGTGAGGCGGATTCCCTCCATTGGATGGTCCCCTTTCCTGTTGGTAATTTTGTCGCTCCTGTGGTCGTGTCACCCTTGTATCTTCGTTTTGGTTAACAGTGGCCCCGGCTTGTGGATTAATCATATTATTGTTTTCCAGCGTGGATTGCCAACGATATACTCGTTTATTCTGGTAATCCTCCAAATCGCGCAAATATTTTTTTCTTTTCCCATTTTTGTTCTCCAAATCTTTCTTTTGCATGTTTTTCTGTAGATCTCCCATCAGTCTATTATATTCGGAAGTCTCTCTAAAAGGATAAATCTTATCTCTAATTTCCTTAATTTGTTTTTCCAATACTGTAAGCTTACGCTGTTTTCTTTTAATCAGAAACTCCATGACCTCTCTCCCTTTGCCCTCAAAGAAGGTATACCACTCTTCCACATCCTCCTCTCCTAATAGGCCATCATTAATCGGGACATCCCATCGGAGTTTCCTAGGGATCAGATTATCTTTTAGATATTTATCCATAGTGGATCTATCCCACCAAACATTGCTTTTTTTGTCCATACAATGACCTAATTTCTTAAATAACTGTGCAATATCATCATCCTTGGTTTTTTTGTCAGAAAATAGATCCTCTAGATCCACTTCCCTATTCTCAAAAAAAGCAAAAGGATCCATAGGCTACCAACAAGTGTATGACGTAAAGATCAGAGATAAAGAAAAAAATCTTGCGAGCCACAATAATCCTATGCTTAATGAATCAGCAGAAAACAAAAAAATTATATACCACAGGTACTTGGTAGATGGTTTTAAAACATTTTTAAAAATAATCTTTTTATATATTTAATAAATATACGATTTTAGTGGGTTTAGATTATGATACTGTGATATGACCACCTATTATATATGTTATTTTTTGTATTTATTTGCTATATTGGGATGCTGTGTGGTATGTTGCTCTCCCAAACTCCGTCCTGGATTGAGCGAAGTTTAAATCGTATTTGCGGTGGATGGTTTATGAGATACTATGTCCTTCGTTTGAGCAATGTCTAAACGTCACACATTAGATAGAGGAAAGGAGCTTGTTGATGAGTAGTCTGAGATCCTAGGGAAAATGGCCGCCGGGAGAGTATTTAAGAGATAGAGCGCCCGTCCAATTATATCCCCCTGATGAAGACACGTGACTCCCTGTGTCGAACACGCGTAGGGGAGGGGCCAGGACGGAGCGAACAGCGTACAGCGGATTAGTGAACAGCTGAGCCGGGAGAAGCGCATACCCCGCGGCAGACCACACAATATACCCTTCTGGAGCCTTTTATTGTTTGGTGCACAACAGCACCTATAGAATGTGAGTAACCCTTTGTGGAAAAGTTGTTTGGTTGGAATAAAGTTGTTAAGTGGATTTACACTATATAGTTTCCTTTTTGTTCTCATGATTAACATCTATGGAGCCTGAGTGACCCAGAGTGGAGATCGATATAGCGTTCCCATACAGCCCAGGGGGTGGCTACATAGCGTGATTTGACACAAGGTAAAAGCTGTGTCACACGCTCTAAGGTGAGCGCAACCACTTTGGGGGGGGCACTGTGGCACAATATTATTATTCAGAGCACTGGAATTTGGCACATTGGATCACCTGGAAACCCAATGGAGATTTATGGACACGGAAACACTCTTTAGTTGCAATTTTGGGACACTTATATAAGGACTTTATATCAAGGCTTTTTTTTGCGTTTTTTGCATGCTGCACGTTAATTGAAGTAATACATGCTTTTTGTTTGCAGTCACCGTTGAATTTTTATGCACAATTGTATATACATATTTTTTTGCACTATATGCACTTTTATTGATTGTCCATAGGTTCATATATATGCACATTGCACAGAAGTGTTACTATATATATTTTTTTTCACAGTAGTATTTTGTTATATTTAATATTTTTTTCAGCATAGTTATGCATAATGGATGATAATGATGAGATATTTTGAAAATATAATTTTTTAGGATCTTTCTCTGCAGTACATTTATCTAGCGCAACGCAATTTCTTTTATATTATGGTTTATGCACGGTTATGAGCACGTGAGCTGCGTTTGCTGCTGGATATTCTTCTGTGATATACCTGTGGTATATAATTTTTTTGTTTTCTGCTGATTCATTAAGCATAGGATTATTGTGGCTCGCAAGATTTTTTTCTTTATCTCAGACACCCCAAGCTATTTGCTGAGAGGCATGTTGAGTCCATGGAATACTTTATATTCTGACACACGTTGCGGGAAAGTGACAATTTTTTTTTTTTTTGCACAAAGTTGTCACTAAATGATATATTGCTCAAACATGGCATGGGCATATGTGGAATTACATCCCAAAATACATTCTGCTGCTTCTCCTGAGTACGGGGATACCACATGTGTTGGACTTTTTGGGAGCTTAGCTGCATACGGGGCCCCGAAAACAAAACACCACCTTCAGGATTTCTAAGGGCGTACATTTTTGATTCACTCCTCACTACCTATCACAGTTTCAAAGGCTATAAAATGCCAAGATAGCACCCCCCCCCCCAAATGACCCCATTTTGGAAAGTAGACACCCCAAGCTATTTGCTCAGAGACATGGTGAGAATTTTGCAGCTCTCATTTGTTTTTGAAAATAAAGAAAGACAAGAAAAATATTTTTTTTTCTTTTTTCAATTTTCAAAACTTTGAGGTCTGCAAAATACTCACTATACCTCTCAGCAAATAGCTTGGGGTGTCTACTTTCCAAAACAGGGTCATTTGGGGGGGTTTGTGCCACCTGGGCATTCCATGGCCTCCGAAACTGATAGGCAGTGAGGAGTGAAATCATAAATTTTACGCCCTTAGAAAGCCTGAAGGCGATGCTTGGTTTTCGGGGTCCCGTACGCGGCTAGGCTCCCAAAAAGTCTCACACATGTGGTATCCCTGTACTCAGGAGAAGCAACAGAATGTATTTTGGGGTGTAATTTCACATATTCCCATGGCATGTTTGAGCAATATATCATTTAGTGTGCAAAAAAAAATAAATTTGTCTCTTTCCCGCAACTTGTGTCACAATATAAAATATATTCCATGGACTCGACATGCCTCTCAGCAAATAGCATTTTTAAAAAATAATTTTTAAAAAATACATTTTTAAAAGCCTTTACAGGTTACCACTTTAGATTTACAGAAGAGGTCTACTGCTAAAATTACTGCCCTCGATCTGACCTTCGCGGTGATACCTCACATGCATGGTGCAATTGCTGTTTACTTTTGACGCCAGACCGACGCTTGCATTCGCCTTTGCGCGAGAGCAGGGGGGGGGGGGGGGCAGGGGTGGTTTTTTTTTTTTTTTTCCTTTTTATTATTTTTTTTTTTTATCTTATTTTTAAACTGTTCCTTTCATTTTTTTTTTTTTTTTTTTTTTTTTTTTTTTTAATCATTTTTATTGTTATCTCAGGGAATGTAAATATCCCCCATGATAGCAATAGGTAGTGACAGGTACTCTTTTTTTGAAAAAATTGGGGTCTATTAGACCCTAGATCTCTCCTCTGCCCTCAAAGCATCTGAGCACACCAAGATCGGTGTGATAAAATGCTTTCCCAATGGCACTGTTTACAATCCGGCAAAATCTAAGTCATGAAATGCTTGTAGCCTCCGGTTTCTTAGGCCATAGAGATGTTTGGAGCCATTCTGGTCTCTAATCAGCTCTATGGTCAGCTGGCTGAATCACCGGCTGCATTCTCAGGTTCCCTGTTGGGACAGGAGAGCCAGAGAAAAACATGGAAGACGGTGGGGGGGGGCATTCCCTCCCACTGCTTGTAAAAGCAGTCTAGATGCTAATTAGCTGCTAGGATTGCTTTTACATGAAAGCCGACCGCTGGCTGAAAAGAATGATACCAAGATGATACCTAAACCTGCAGGCATCATTCTGGTATAATCACTCAAAGTCCAGCAACATACCAGTACGTTGCTGGTCTTGTTGGGCATATATTGTAAACTTCTTTTTTTTCTTTCATGCAGCCTGTGGGCTGAACGAAAAAAAGAGATTGGTCGGTGGGTATGCCTACCATTAGAATACCTCCCTTCATCCACCCACTTCTAATGATGGGCATACATGCACCGTTTATATATGCCGAAGCATGGGGGCATCCTCCCGCAAAAGGTAGGAGCAAATCGCTCCTCCGCCCACTGCTGCCCCCACGCTTCGGCATATATGCTGAAGTATGTAACTGTGGTGGTGAAATCACCTCCGACAGCGCTGGAGTCATGGCTTTATGTATCGTGGGAGCAAACGCTGTTGCTGTCAAGATACATAAATCTATATGGTAGCGTTCAAAACATTCACCAATGCAAAGACCAGGATTGTCAGGACAGGAGGGACAATAATACCGGGTGACACGCCTATATCCGTGCTTTCTGCAGACACAACATTTTCTTTGGGGGGCTCGTTGGGTAGGGGTACTCAGGAGGACATAAGGAAAATGCCTCTCATGCAGCCGGCTTACTGCATTTGGTTGGGGAAGGTGAGGTGGAGCACCGTCTGGAAACAGAAGGGCTCTGACGATCTTTTCCTGGAATTTAAGGAAGGATCCAGTCCGTCCTGAAGCTCTGTATAGCACATGAGCATTCAGCAAAGCCAATTGAAATAAGTATACAGACACTTTTTTATACCATCGTCTGGCCTTACGGGCAACTAGGAACGGCGCCAACAACTGGTCGTTGAGGTCCACCCCTCCCATATTGAGGTTATATTCGTGGACACAGAGGGGTTTCTCCACAACACCAGTCGCCGTAGTAATTTGGACCGTGTCTGCATGAAGGGAGGTAAGAACGAAAACATTCTTATTATCCCTCCACTTCATAGTGAGCAAATTATTACACTGCAAGCAGGCTCCCCCAGCCTAAGACGGGAATCTACAAGCCGCTGGGGAAAGCCCCGGCTATTAGGTCGCACAGTGCCACATGCTCCAATCTGCTGATCAAAAAGGTGACTAAAAAGTGACACGCTTGTGTAATAATTGTCCACATATAAGTGGTACCCCTTTCTGAATAAGGGTGACACCAAGTCCCACACAATCTTGCCAGCGCTTCCTATGTAGTCAGGGCAGTTTGTCGGCTCTATGTGACTATCTTTGCCCTTGTAAACCATAAAACTACATGTATAGCCTGTGGCCCTGTCACAGAGCTTATACATCTTGACCCCGTATCTGGCACGCTTGCTGGGAAGGTACTGTTTAAATGACAAGCGGCCAGAAAACTTAATCAGGGACTCATCAACGCAGACAACTTGATGGGGAGTAAACAAGTCTGCAAAACGTTGGTTGAAGTAGTTTACGAGGGGCCGAATTTTGTAGAGCCGATCGTATTCAGGGTCTCCACGAGGACGACAGAGTTCATTGTTGTTGAAGTGCATGAACCGCAAAATTTGCTCATATCGTGCCCTGGCCATGGAGGCAGAGAACACGGGCATATGGTAAATTGGGTCAGTGGACCAATATGACCGCAACTCGCTCTCTTTATTTATGCCCATGTTGAGGGAAAGGCCCAGAAAGATCTTAAATTCGGAAACCGTAATTGGTTTCCAATCTCTGGCAAGGGAGGACTGGGGAATAGTGGCGATGTGTTGACCAGCGTACAAATTGCTTTGGTCCACAATAGCTCTAAAGAGATCTTCGGTGAAAAACAGCGAATAAAAATCAAGTGGCGTAAAATCAACTGTTTCCACATGAATGCCGGGTTGGCCAGTGAATGGGGGAAGTACGGGTGCTGCAGAAGTGGTGGGTTCCCAATTCGGATTGGGCCTGTGTTCGTCTTCTTGGTGGCAGCTGGACACTACTTGTGCTTGCCACCTCACCAGCTTGAACTGCACTTATGGGACTCGCCACGTCACCAAGTGTTAGTGCAGTGCTGGATGTACGACCAGGGTGTACTAGGCCGCTGGTGCTTGCCAGTTCACCAGAAGGAATAGCGGCGCTAGTACTTCTCTGCTCCATACGAGGGACCTGCGGTTCTTGCACATCAAGGACAGAAGAAGAAGTTTGGGGTCTGGTACGCCTGACCTTGGCAGGGACCACAAATCCGTCGTCAGAGCTATCTGTCATGGAGCCGCTGCTGTCTACAGGTTCGTATTTTGAGCCTGAATCTGACAGATGAGTGACTTCCTCTTCACTATCTGTCATGCTCAGAAACGTGTAGGCCTCTTCACTAGTGTACCTTCGATTTGCCATTTAAGGCTCTAAATTTAGTGGTACACTAGTGAGACTCACAGGCAAAACAGCTCCCGACTGTAAGCGACTGATTCAAAACGCTACCAAAAAACTGTTAGCGATCGCAGGGATCAGGCCTGACTCTGCCAACACTGCAGTTATGTGTTTAGTATTTTGTAAGTGATAGTGATCGATAGATACTGCACTTGAGTGGGTTGGGCAGGGCTGGGCCGAGGGGCAAAATGCAGGTGCTAGCAGGTATCTGGGCTGATCCCGCTAACACTGCGTTTTTGGGGACCCTAAACTGCAGGGGACGCTAGTATAGATCTGATTGGATCAGATATTGATCCGTTCAGATACTATACCACTAAGGGAGGTGTATGCTGCGTGCGTGGGTATTAGCGGTACTGGCACTAACCTGACACTGCCTGGGGCGACGCAGACCTTATCTGACCCTAAAAACTTAACTTATATCACCGCCGGGCGATAAGGGGGTTAAACCTTTATTAGGTTATAAACGGCGGATGCCCTAAAACTATAATAAACAAACTAACTAACCAGCGTCTCCCGTAACACTTATACGGTGATCACTGGTGAAATGGTTAACTAGGGGGCAATCAGGGGGTTAAAACCTTTATTAGGTAGTATATAGGGGTCCCTGCCGCTAGAAAACACTGACAGCGAACCTATATACTTGCCTCCCTAACTAGCGTCACAAGTGACACTAATACAGCTATCAGAAAAACGATCGCTTAGTGACACTGGCGACGGGGGGTGATCAAGGGGTGATCAAGGGGTTAACCTTTATTAGGGGGGTTTAGGGGGGTACCCTAGACCTAAAGGGGGCTAACCCTAACTGCCCTAACACTTATAACTGTCACAAACTGACACCAATGCAAAAAAAAAACTGCTATTGGTGTCACTGTGACAGGGGGTACAGGGGGGTGATCGGGGGGTGACTGGGGGGTGAAAAGTGTGCCTGCGTGTTCTACTGTAAGTGTAGTGTTGTGCAAACTCACATTGAACGAAAAGACCGGCTCGAGGAGAGATGACATCACTTCCTCCGCTTCTGTTTACATTTAGAAGCCGAGGAAGCTTGTAATTCGCCAGGAGCGATCGCGAAGGGATGGCCACGAATGAGTGGCCTCCCCCTCACCTCTGATCGCCCCTGACCTGAATCCGACCGCCGCAGGCACCGGGGGGGGGGGTGCGACCGGACCCCCCGCCCGCGGGCAGGCAGGGACGTACAGGTAAGTCCTTATGCCTGCCCGTACCATTGTGCCGACGTACATCGTCTTGCGGCGGTCGGCAACTGGATAACTATATGTGGGGAATTATACAGTAGCAGTCTAGTGTTATTTATTTATTTATTTTTAAATGTGGAATGTGGTTTATTAGGTGCATTTAAGGAGGCTATTGTCAATAAACGACCATTGATAGATCCATTCAAAATCAAAAAACTACTATTGTGGTCTTTATAAAATGTATGTATTTCAAAGACCGTTGAGTTACGAATGAAAATAGCTACTCCACGAGATTTTGATGAGAATGTTGTACAGTGGAATTGACTATATACTTAAATAATGCAGGTGGTTGGAAGAAGAGAAGTGGGTCTCTGGTAATAGAATAATCTCCACTCCTTGCCTTTTGTAGTGGCAAAAGGTTTTTTTCATTTTTGGGAAGAGTTAAATCCTTGCACAATACTAAGACCCATCATTTAGGTAAAAGGATTCGCGAAAACTTGTATACCACTAGTTAAAAAATAGGAGGTGGAAATGAGTAGTACAGGCAACTCCTCTGTAGAAATATTCAGTAAAGGAGTTCTATGGCATAATGGGCAATACCTTCAAACAATATAATATCACCTACGATTATTACGGTTGGGTGTGATTTTACAGCATATAGGTATGTACATGTATATTTGAACAGATACATTATACTTTCCAAACTAATGAATAAAGAAATAAACTGCCTTAAAGGCGAGTCGAGAAAAATGAAAAATGGGGGTCAGGAGACAACAGGTATCCTACCAAACAAAATAAATTGTGTGGACTTAAACGTCCAATACTTAGATGGAACCCCAACAACTATCTCAAAATAACTTGTGATCAGGAAAAGAAAAAAAGATAATAAAAAAGTAACAATAACTGATCCATAGTTAGGTTCTGAGTGTAAGTAGGGGGACGAGCCAGTGAAAGTGGATGAACCAAACGGCAAAATATTTTAAACATAAACAATCGTGCATATGCTATTGTGTAGTGATCACAATATCGGGGGAAAAAAAAGTATAATGGGCAGTGTAGAATAAAAGCCAGAGGAGAGGAGCTCCTAAAACAGGAATATTGTGCTAGCTATAATCCATTGCTAGTTTTCTTGCATTCTCAAAGAGGAAGAGTCAGAGAGAGAGTTGATGAGACCTCTAGCTAGCATTCTATGTCTAATAGGTGATCTTCTCCTACAGTTTGCTTATCTTTGCCACTTACTATTTTTTCCATATAAGCATGTTCATGTGTGTTACATAAACTGTTAATGAAGGTAGGTAAGTGATTGCATTATGCTGCTTAATCTCTGTAGGATTTGATCAATCTTCTTTGATCACGGCGTGAGGCTGGAGTAGCCCAGATTGGTGATGATCTAGGTGTCCAAGGTAAACTAAGTGATGGCTCAGGTTCCAGTAATCCAAGCTTGACCAGAAGCGCCTTGCCTTCTGTAAGATTGAAGACTGTGTATCTGGTGCCATTGTGTGGTAGAGACAACTAAAGGGGAAACCCCATCCATATCTTATTCTTGCTGTTTGAAATACAGAGGTAACCGCCTTCATCTTATGTCTTCTTTCTAACGTGGCTGGGGAGATATTGGCAAATATTTGAACCCTAATACCGTTTAATTCAATGTTAGGAGTATTCCTGGAAGCTCGAAAGATATCTTCCTTTATCAAGTAGTCCTTCATGCACAGAATTATGTCCCAAGGGGGTTTGTCTGGTGGTGGTTTTGGGTGAAGAGCACTGTGAATTCTATCACACGTGAAGGAAGACAATGGTGGTGGTTTAGGGAGGAGATTTGGAATAATTTGAACATTGCAGGCATGAGCTCTGTGACTGTCTCTGGGACACCTCAAAAAATCCTCTGACTATGTAGATGAGAGAAATTATCTGCCAGCAATTCATACTCTTTTCTAAGATCGTTGTCTGCAAGAGTTTGTCATGCTTTTGTTTCTAGTAAGTCTGTGTGACTGCCTAGCGATGCAATCTCTTGGAAGAGAGTATTAGTTGATTTATGTAATTCTGTTTGGACTTTGTTAGCTAGTTTTTCATATATAGCTCGCATCTAGATCAGCTTTATTAAGATGTAAGGAGTACTCACTGTCTTTCTGGGAAGCCTTCTGAGTAGGTGTGCTCTGGCATGGATTTGCTGGAGGCCGTTGTAGACTGAGCACCATGTTGAGACATCCTTGTCTTTTCTTTAGTACAAAGTAAGAATGTAGTTAAAGAATGTTGAGACTGGCGACCTCGTGTCTTTCTGCCTGACGGCATGCATGGAGATGTTCCGTAGGGGTGCGGGTGAAACACGACCTGAAAAGAGTGCTTGATGGCCCTGGGAATCGTGCTTTAGTCTCTGGGTCCAGTGGAGCTGTGACAGGAAACCTCTGTCCCGCATCGCACCCCACATGCGCCCCCTGAATTCTGACTTAGGCTGACTCCTCTCTGCACTCTTCTTGTTCAAAGGGCCTACGTGACAGCTTTCCCTGGATGATATTGATGATCTTTAGGAGCCGTATACAAAACTTTAGAGATTAATGAGGGAGGCCAACTGTCTAAGCATGATCTCATGTATCAAAGCCTACAAAAGAAAAAAAAAATCAAAGGTGTTCCCAGTACATCAGGTGATGTCGGACATGATACTCAGGGGACAGAGCTGGCAGTCTATAATGGAGATTTCCTTTCAATGATGACCCTGGGGCAGTGCCCCAAGTTAGATGCGCCCCTTTCTAAAGTATCTAAAAAAATCAGATAAGGAATTGGAAATACCAGTTCCAGGGACAACTATTCACATCCAAATTGACAGTTACAGCAGAAAAACAGAGTAGAGGGGAAAACCCCCCCTCCCAAACCATATGGGAGTTTTAAAGCTGAGTACATACTACAATTTTTTTTTTTTTACAACCCAGCAGGTTGAAGGAACAAAAGCTGTCAGTTCCGGTCAGAGATGCTGTACTAACCATTTGACATCAGTGCACTATTCTCCCGCACTGAGCTGTTGTGTTCTGACAGGGGGATGGCCTCTATGCCATTGGCTGAGAGTGCTGATTGGGAGTCGGTCGGCTGCTGGTTTTCCAGCATGCACATCCAACAGTCCGACATACACAAAAACAATTTTATTACACATAGATAAAACACTTGTATGGTCACAAGGCCATAAACTTGTTAAAAACATTACAAGTGGTCACAAAGTACACATCATTTTAAGCAGATTGACATCAGTTGATAATGAAGATTCTAGCACGTTTCGCAGAAGAAATCGGCTTCTTCGGGGAACTTCTAATATATATCTAGGAAATAATTTTTTCAATAGTGTATTCATCAGTGTTTAATAGTATTACTATTAACAATACATTTGTACTGTGAAGAAATGAAACTCCAAAAACTGCGCCCTCCTTGAGTCCCTACCACTGCGCTCAAAACCAAAAAAGGGATGTTTAATATCCCTGTGAACAAAGTTAGTGTGATTATAAACAATATGTGATTCTATAAAGTTTGTCCAAAGCAGCCACCTTAAATGTACAAACTGGAAAACCTCTATTGATATGCAAAAACCCAAAAAGTCCCTGTCAATCAATATAAGTGGCGCTACTATCAGTGGTGACACTGCCTGGTGTTCAAAATATTAAACCTATTGTGCTATGATGTTCTGGTGATATTGCGTGATGATTAAATCAATGTACCATACACAGAACAATCTATACCAAAAGTTATATCAAAACTGAAAACATATTACGTGATGCTGCGTGATAATTGCATATACCATACGCAGAACAATCTATACCAAAAATTGTATCAAAAGTGAAAACATATAAAGAAATATAAACATTTCATCCTTGAGAATTCCATAGAAAGAACACCGTGAGGAAAGTGTGCGATTAGCTGAAAATGTCCACCAGTTCACTCAGTGCCAGTGATTCCTCTCCCTTTTGAAATCAACACTCACCGACTCAATATGCCTCACACTCTCGTGTTTTGGCAATCAAGCATAATCATCTAGATGGTCAGATGAAGGTAACAGCTCCAAGTTCCATCTGTTCCAGTGTCCTCTCATTCCATATAAAAATAAAGATGCACCAATAGTGTGATACCGTAAAATTATAAAAAAAATTTCAACTTGTGAAAAACTTCAATCATTACACTCACATAAAACCTCTTGAAAAAAGCCAAAGCCACACTGCAATTCAAATATCAATCCTCCTCTGTGAAACGCCCAGCACCACTGTGAATGAGGGTCGCGGCGGACCCAAGGTAAGCGATAACAGGCTCTCACCCCCGCTCACTGCAGCTCCTCAAATCAAGCACGAATCTTCCGCTGATACACGGAGATGAGAAGCAGCGCCACGTCCGTCACTTTCTGCTAATGATTGATGCCTTACAGCCACGCCCCGACATGTTTCGTCATACCTCACTTAATCATGGGATTGAATAAAGTAAATGGTGATTGCGTTGTGATAAGAGGGGAAGGAAGGAGGAGGAAGGGGAAGGGGCTAGCTCAAATGTATAGAGAGGAGAATGAAAAATGAACAAATTATACAAAATATAAAGGTATAATGAGCATGAGGGCTAGTATCATACTAGCACATAAAAAATATGATGTAAATACTGAAACAGAAGAAAAGAAAAATCTCAGTGCAAAAGGGCTAGTACCAAACTAGCACATATGTGGTAACTCAGCAAATACTTATCAAAAGAAAAATCTCAGTGCAAAAGGGCTAGTACCATACTAGCACATATGTGGTAACTCAGCAAATACTTATCAAAAGAAAAATCTCAGTGCAAAAGGGCTAGTACCATACTAGCACATATGTGGTAACTCAGCAAATACTTATCAAAAGAAAAATCTCAGTGCAAAAGGGCTAGTATCATACTAGCACATATGTAGTAACTCAGCAAATACTTAATGGTGACTCCAAGTAAATAAATAAATGGTGAACAGTCCTACCGCCTTGTAGTACAAAGTGCTCAAACAATGAGTCATCAGTTCCAAAAGGCAAAATGTAAAAATTATACAAAATATAAAAGTGTGATGAAATGTAATAAAGTGCAGTCTAATGAGCACTAAATCCGAATAAACTGAAGAAACAAAATAGCCTAAAACGTATAAAGCTATAAAATGAGTGACAAATACAGTGTGGGTACAAAATCAAACAAAGTCCATGTGCATGAGGGCTAGTATCATACTAGCACATAAAAAATATTGTAAATACTGACACAAAAGAAAAGAAAAAATCTCAGTGCAAAAGGGCCAGTATCATACTAGCACATATGTGGTAACTCAGCAAATACTTATTGGTGACTCCAAGAAAAATAAATAAATAGTGAACCGTCCCACCACCTTGTAGTACAAAGTGCTCAAACAATGAGTCATCAGTTCCAAAAAAGCAAGTCCACAAGCCACAGGAAAGGGAAACAAAGTCTTTGGGGACACCTCTGTGCTCGCAAGCAGCTCACCTTACTGCTGCAAGACAACAGCTTGTAATCCAGTAACAAATCACTAGCAAGCAAGGGTCCCATCCAGTAGTTCAGGCGATTCGGGTGGTGGGTGTGCAGAATGGTATATAAAAAACATAAGCAGACAGTATATAGTATAACTCCGTGGCGGCCAAAGTGGAAAAAGGGACAGGACACAGAAGGGGGATGCACTCACTTTCGTAAAATGAGTGTGGGCGTCAATCCAACGAACGCCGAGTTCGTATACCTCAAAAAGGGTGTCTTCAAACTGTCCTTATTTCCTCAATGCTCGTCACAATGGCATGCATATATGTGGAGTATTGGAAGAGAGTGCACATAGTGTGATCCCGTATATAAATCAGTTTATTAGGTTAAAAACAACATGGTACACTTACATTTAGCAGAAGGCTATAGTAAAAAACATCCACGAACGCCGAGCTCGTATCCTATCATCAGTCTGTGACAGTTCCCGTGCTCCAAACCTCACGCGTATCGTCACGTCACGTGACTTCATCAGAGGATCCTCCGGGCAGCGGGCGGAAACACATACGAGAGCGAGGGGTGAGGCGCAAGCCAAATGTGGAGGCCATACACGGACCACGGAACCGCTTAGAACTTGTCCTTATCTGCTGGATTCGCTCAGTGCCGGCCTAAAGGCACTTTTAAATGTGAGTGTGATATCTGGTTTTGTTCTTTACTCAATAAATGTTTTAAACATATTGCGCTATGATTGCCTATCTATATATCCTACATGAGGAAAACCAAAGCATAGCTGATGAGAAGTGATAATAAGGTGGAGAGCATTTAAGGTGGAGCGGCTTTTAAGGTGGAGTGGTTATCCCATGAATGAACCAAAGGCACATCATTTTACAGTATCTGGTGAGTGGCCAATCTGCAAGGAGGTGGTGTGTCACAAAGTCACTTATAATAAAGAAGAGATACAAGAGCACGATAGGAATACAGTCACAGCATTTGCAAGAGGATTTCTTTCAGATTTTTTTTCAGATTTTTTTATAGTTTATGGGATTTTATGGGACTTTAACATTGTGTATATGCACAGGAGGGGCAATTTGCATATGGTCTTTAACTGTTTTTACAGGTTTTCATGTGTGATTCACACACAATAGAAGGATATCGGTTTATATAGATTTATTTGAATTGTGTTTTTTAGTTATTTTTTATGTATTCTATTTGCACACAGGAGATGGTTAATTGTATTATCGCATGATACAGTTATTTAGTTATTAATTTTTTTGATCACATAATATTACAAGTGGTATAAAGATAGGAATAGCGCATTCACACCTATCCAATCTCTCATATCTCACATATGCACTAGTTTATCTGTAAAAACCATAAAATACTTGCAAGTGTCTACATAGAGGTGTTACACTACTATATTCTAAAATTTGCACACAGCCTGGAGAAAAACCGATCTCTCCAATTGGTCAGACCATTACCATAGTTTATCAACAGTACCACTACGAATTAATCAGAGATTCAATTTAAGCAAATATGCGTCTCGAATGATCAATACATATGCGCCTAGCAGATCCCATCTAACCCCAAAGTGCTATCCTTAGGTCAAATAGGATCTAATACTAATCCATGTAAAGGCCCTCTAGTGGTGAGGGTTGAGAATGCACCCTTTTGGACCTAATATCAGTTCAGCACGGAAATAATCCGCACAATTACCACCCCCCTGCTATGTATAAGGCCTCCCATCCTTCAAACTAGGTCATATCAGTGCAAAGATTATCAAAAATGTGGCACAACATTCTCCAACTGAGTAATGCAGACACAAAGAACCTCTTTTGACCAGTGACTAAAAATTAGAAATTGCCCAGAAAAAATATGTTGTGGTGATCAAAAGTCATTAATGAAGCAGTTCAAGTCTACTTCAATATTAAGGCCCCTGGGGGCAAGACACTTCAGACGAAATATCCATAGGGTCTCCCTTTTGTGAGAGATCCCTTACCCTATTTGACCCTCTCCATGATGGATACACACAATCTATCCCACAAAATTGTACTAAGGAGGGATCTTGATTATGTTTCTCTTTAAAGTGTAGCGATACACTGTGGTATTTGAAGCCATTTTTTATGTTCGTAAGATGTTCAGATATTCGAATTCTAAGTAGTCTTTTCGTCCGTCCTACATACAATAATCCGTATGGGCACCATAATAGGTAAACGACATGCAAAGAATTGCATGAGATGTACTCCTTTATCTCCAAAGGTTTGCTGATCTGAATTGGTGACACTTGTCATCCCCCTATTTGAAACCCTAACAGTCTTACAGCATACACATTTTCTACACGGATAAAATCTTTTTAGGTCAATCCTCAAAGTCTGTTGACCTGGTGGGTCTAAGATTTTTTTTTTCACCACCCGGTCCCCAAAATTCGGGGCTCGCCTATAGATAAATTTAGGTGATGAGGGTAATATTTCGCCCAAATGTCTATCTCGGTCCAAAATGTGCCAGTGTTTTCTAAATATAGCCTCCACATCCCTGAATTGGAAATGGAAGCCAGTGATAAACCTTATTTGGTATTGATCACTCGCTACTGGTGGTTGTCCACTCCCAAAACATTGGTCCCTGGATGTGTGTGCTACCTCCTGTATTAAATTATCTAATGTCTGTTCTTGATAGCCCTTCTGCATGAATTTATCCTTCAATACTTTTACTTGGGTGTGATAGTCCTCCAGCTCAGTGCAATTTCTTCGCACCCTGAGTATTTGTCCCTTTTGGTATATTACGGATCCAAGATTGATGATGTCCACTGTTAATTGTCAAATAACTATTAAGATCCGTTGGCTTGAAGTAAATTTTGGTATTCAGCCCATTTGCCTTCCTTTCAATGATTACATCTAAGAAGTTGACAGAAGTGTCACTAATTTGGTACTCTAATTTTATGCCATTGGAGTTATTATTCAAAAACTCCAAAAACTCGATCACTGACTCCCTTGATCCTTCCCAAATGAACATCAAATCGTCTATGAAACGACGGTAGAACTTCAACTGGGATCTTTGGGTACTAAAAACCAGTCTGTTTTCCCACTCAGCCATAAACAGGTTGGCGAGGCTGAGAGCATATTTAGCTCCCATAGCCAAGCCAACCTGTTGTGAGAAGAAGAAACCGTGGTACCAAAAATAATTATGGGACATGCAAAAGTCCAAAGCATGTCCCAAAAATCGCTTCTGCATATGAGGGATTTCATCCCTCTTACTCAATGCCCAGTTCAATGCCAGCAGTGCATCCTCATGCTGTATAATGGTATACAGTGAGGATACATCAGCCGTTACCAAATAAGTTTCTGTTTCAGGATTAATCACCACTCCCCTCAAAAGTTGTAAGAGGTCTGATGTTTCCTTCAGATATGCTCTGGTAGTTATGACACTGGGCTGCAGAAATCTATCCAAGTATTCTCCTAATCGTGCCGTGATAGAACCAATCCCGTTCACAATTGGACGGGCTGGTGGTGTTTGTGTGTTCTTGTGAATTTTCGGCAGTGTGTATATGATTGGGATCCTACACGCTGAGGGCACTAGATACCGTTTCTCTTTACTACTCAATGTGTTGATGTGGTGACCCCATTCAACCAACGCATTCAGTTGTGTTTTATACATTTCTGTTGGGTTAGATCCCAATCTTTTGTATGTGATTCTGTCCCCCAAAAGTTCCATGAGCTGGTTGTGGTAAAACACCTTATTCATCAGGACTACCCCAACCCCTTTATCCGCAGGACGAATAATGATATTTTTCTTATCTTCCAATGATTTTAATCCATCCTTAATATAACTTGGGTTTACCTTCTTCTTAACAGGGAGCTCTTCAATGTCTTTCAACACCAGGTGTTTAAAAACCTCTATGAAGTGATTGTTTGATAGTTGTGGATTGAAGATCGATTTGTTCCTCAATCCACTATCGATTCTCTGTCCTCCTCCGTTTGCCCTAATCCCTGATTCAACAGGGTGACTGAGAAAATACTTTTTCATATTAAGCTTTCTGATGAATTTGTGTGTATCTATGTATATCTCGAATTTGTTCATCACTTTCCTAGGGGCACATTTGAGACCGGTTTGTAATATGTTCAATTCTTTCTCATTTAACCCTGCATCACTGAGATTATATATACCAGTGTTTATATGTCCCTTGGTCTTTTTCTTGGGTTGTCTATGTCTGCCTGCCCGACATCCCCTTCTTCTCTTTGGTAAGGTGTGATGTCTCTGTTTGGATGATATGGAGGCCCAGTATGGTTTCCTCCCCTGCGTTCCCCTGGGTGCATGTTCCTCCTTGGTGTTCCCCCACCCCTCCCTCCCCCCCCCCCCCCGCTGCCCTAAAAAAGGCTCCTGTTGGTATTGTGTCCTATATTCTTCATCCACTAGTGGTTGGTATCTGTTATACAGTGGTACATGATAGTTGGACTCAGGGGGAGGATATTGTTGCCATTGTTGGTATTCACGTTGGGGGTAAAAATACCTGTGAAATCTTCTTCACAGTCAGTCATTTCGTGACTCGTGGAGAAGATGCACTCGGGGTTCATTTGTCTGTTAGTTAAAAAATTGATGGCGTCCATGGCAGCAAGTGGTTAACAAAATATATAGTGTGAAGAAATGAAACTCAAAAAACTGCGCCCTCCTTGAGTCCCTACCACTGCGCTCAAAACCAAAAAAGGGATGTTTAATATCCCTGTGAACAAAGTTAGTGTGATTATAAACTATATGTGATTCTATAAAGTTTGTCCAAAGCAGCCACCTTAGATGTACAAACTGTAAAACCTCTATTGATATACAAAAACCCAAAAAGTCCCTGTCAATCAATATAAGTGGCGCTAATATCAGTGGTGACACCGCCTGGTGTTCAAAATATTAAACCTATTGTGCTATGATGTTCTGGTGATATTGCGTGATGATTAAATCAATGTACCATACACAGAACAATCTATACCAAAAGTTAAAGTCAAAAAGTCAAAACTGAAAACATATTACGTGATGCTGCGTGATAATTGCATATACCATACACAGAACCTGTGATTATCACATAATATTACAAGATTGGTTCATGCATCACATGATTTTATTTCATTTGACTGTATTTCATGCATGTAATGTACTCCGACACACTACAGGATGTTTTTAATTGTAAGCGCCTCCTGGAGGTTGTGATCGGCCCAGTGCTGCTGCTTGAGGGCCGCGGGGACACCTGGTGAATGCGGAAGTATATTGCAATCTTTAACTTGGATAGAAGCGAGGGGTATAAAAGTAGGAGGTGCCGCACCATACAGCCAATCCCATGATTAAGTCGGGTATGACGGAACATGTCGGGCGTGGCTGTACGGCATCAATCATTAGCAGAAAGTGACGGACGTGACGCTGCTTCTCATCTCCGTGTATCAGCGGAAGATTCGTGCTTGATTTGAGGAGCTGCAGTGAGCGGGGGTGAGAGCCTGTTATCGCTTACCTTGGGTCCGCCGCGACCCTCATTCACAGTGGTGCTGGGCGTTTCACAGAGGAGGATTGATATTTGAATTGCAGTGTGGCTTTGGCTTTTTTCAAGAGGTTTTATGTGAGTGTAATGATTGAAGTTTTTCACAAGTTGAATAAATTTTATATTTTACGGTATCACACTATTGGTGCATCTTTATTTTTATATGGAATGAGATGACACTGGAACGGATGGAACTTGGAGCTGTTACCTTCATCTGACCATCTAGATGATTATGCTTGATTGCCAAAACACGAGAGTGTGAGGCATATTGAGTCAGTGAGTGTTGATTTCAAAGGGAGAGGAATCACTGGCACTGAGTGAACTGGTGGACATTTTCAGCTAATCGCACACTTTCCTCACGGTGTTCTTTCTATGGACTTCTCAAGGATGAAATGTTTATATTTCTTTATATGTTTTCACTTTTGGTATAGATTGTTCTGTGTATGGTACATTGATTTAATCATCACGCAATATCACCAGAACATCATAGCACAATAGGTTTAATATTTTGAACACCAGGCAGTGTCACCACTGATATTAGCGCCACTTATATTGATTGACAGGAACTTTTTGGGTTTTTGTATATCAATAGAGGTTTTCCAATACATTTGTACTACATCATCTAATAAAATTAAAATGCTCACCAATGCTATTAGTAGAATTACTTATTTGTTGCAACTCCGAGAAAAGGAAGCCGCATTCAAAGGCTACCTCACTCTGTCAGGTTGTGGGGGGCAGTTAGATGGACACTGGACCACTTGGGAGGAAAAGGGGAGGCCCCCAACAGACCCACCACGGCCACTAAAACTGTAATAAAGGTCTGCTAAGTTGCGTGTTATCCCAACACATGTATTTAATCAAAACGTATGCATAGATCAGCTAATAGGGAGCTTACAGCCACACCTGTAAGTGCCATAGCACCCCTAGCATCCTCCAAGGGCTGCAGATGGCTATGGACCAAACTGTCCCTTATTGACATGAAATACTATCTCTGGACGAATATGAACGTATGTAGAGATGTTAGTATCTGCTAAAAAATACCAATTATGGCTGAGTATGTCCCTGAACTGTTCCTGACGGGCACTAAATCTCATATTTACTCTGGTAATGTTGCTTTTTTTACAGGGGCTTTTGGTATGATTTTTTTAGACGCTTTTTACTGTAGCCCCAGGTCAATAGCCTATCCGTTAATACCTTGGCTTCTGTTTCAAACTCAACCTCTCTTGTGCAGTTCCTACGCAACCTAAGATATTGGCTGTAAGGAATACTACACACAAAAGGAGGCGGGTGTGCAGTATCATTCCCAGCCATACCCTTGCAATATAGGATGGTATATGACGGGCTGTCACAGTTACCACACATCCTTACATCTAGGAATGGAATAAATTCTGTACTAGATTGCATAGTAAACATAAATTGGAGTAATTTTGCATGAGGGCCCATAAATGATTAGATACAGTACATGTGTTAGAATAACATGCAACTTAGCAGACATTTATTACTGTTTCAGTGGTCACAGTGGGCCTTTTGGGGGGGGCGGGGGGACCCCCCTTTTCCTCCTAATTGGTCTAGTGTCCGTCTAACCAACCCCGCAACCTGACTAGGGGTAAGGTAACCTTTTGAAGGCTACTTCCTTTTCTCTGAGTTGCAGCGAATAAGTAATTTTGCTCATACAGTTATTGAGCATTTTGATTTTGTTCAGTGATCTAGTACAAATGTATTGTTAATACTATTAAACACTAATGAATATACTATTGAAAATATGATTTCCTAGATGTATATTAGAAGTTCCCTGCAGCAGATTTCTTCTACGAAAAGTGTTGGAACATTACATTTTGAATCTTCATTATCAACTGATGTCAAGTAGGGATGGGCCGAACACTCCACGGGAAAGCCATGGGGGGACGGGGTCACCTGTTTACGTAAATGGGTGACCCCGCCCCCCTCTGACGCCACGGGAAAGGAATAAAGGAAGTCCCTGTGGCGTCAGAGGGGGCGGGGTCACAGTTATATAAGAACTGTCACAAGCACAGAAGCGTCACACTGCGGGAGCCTCCCATTGAGACGGATCGTCCGGAGGAGGAAGCGGGGAAGAAGAAGCCAGAGGAAGAAGAAGCCAGAGGAAGATGGAAAAGACCGGAGGAAGAAACAGAGGAAGATGGAGCAAAAAGTGGGGGAAGAAAAAGATGGTGTAAGAAGGAGAAAACAGAAGGAAGACCAGAAGAAGATTGAGGAAGAAGCGGGGGAAAGAAGAAGAAATTATTAATAAAGGAATTGTCAAAAACTGGCTATCGTCTTTTTTACCATTTTGACACTTTTCTTGTGAAATGGTAGGGGTACATTTGTATCCCATTACCATTTCACACGGGAGGGGGGCAGGATCTAGGGGTCCCCTTATTAAAGGGGGCTTCCAGATTCCGATAAGCCCCCCGCCCGCATACCCCCACAACCACCGGTAAGGGTTGTGGGGATGAGGCCCTTGTCCCCATCAACATGGGGACAAGGTGCTTGGGGAGGGTGCTTTGGGGTAGCCCCCCTATGTTGAGGGTATGTGGCCTGGTACGGTTCAGGGGGGGCGCTCTATCGTCCCCCCACTTTTCCTGCCACCTGCCAGGTTGCGTGCTCGGATAAGGGTCTGGTATGGATTTTGAGGGGGACCCCTACGCCATTTAAAAAAAAAAAATTGGTGCAGGGTTCCCCTCAGTTTCCATATTAGACCCGAAGGGCCTGGTATGGATTTTAGGGGGACCCCCACGCAATTTTTTTTCTTTAATTTTGGTTCGGGGTTCCCCTTAATATTCATACCAGACCCAAAGGGCCTGGTAATGGACTGGGGGGGATCCCATGCTCCTTTTTTTTTTTTTTTTTTTTTTTTTTTTCAATAATTTTCATCTAGATTGCCGAGACCCGACAATTCATTACAGCCACGATCAGTTTTAAATGTCATTTTTTCCTTTAGAAATGTCATTTTGCTGTGGTACTGTTCTAAACACAGGAAAACTGCGCCACTTTACAGGCATACTATGGACAACCCCCAGGCACGATATTTAACCACTTCAGCCCTGGACCATTTGGCTGCCCAAAGACCAGAGCATTTAATGCGATTCGGCACTGCGACGCTTTAACTGACAATTGTGCGGTCGTGCGACGTGGCTCCCAAACAAAATTGACGTCCTTTTTTCTCCACAAATAGAGCCTTCTTTTGGTGGTATTTGATCACGTCTGCGGTTTTTATTTTTTGCGCTATAAACAAAAAAAGAGTGACAATTTTGAAAAAATAATAAATATCCCCCAAAAATATGTAAAAAAAACATTTTTTTTTCCTCGGTTTAGGCCGATACATATTCTTCTACATGTTTTTGGTAAAAAAAAATCACAATAAGCGTTTATTGATTGGTTTGCGCAAAAGTTATAGCGTTTATAAAATAGGGGATAGTTTTATGGCATTTTTATTAATATATATATTTTTTTACTAGTAATGGCAGTGATCAGCGATTTTTATTGTGACTGCGACATGGCGGACAGATCAGACACTTTTAGTGTGATTTTGGGACCAATCACATTTATACAGCGATCAGTGCAATTAAAAAATTAAAAGAGCGCTCGCAAACCACTTCTTAAAGGGCAACGTACAGGTACGTTAATCTGCCTGTACCTGCCCTTCTGCTGCTGTATATCGGCATGAGCCGGTCGGCAAGCAGTTAAAATGAACACTTTTTATTTTTCATGTTAATGTCCCATAGACGGTGTTCCGGCAGCTTTCGAATTTGCCCCGAACATCGCACATTGTTCGGTGTTCACAGAACATCCGAACAACCAAAGTTCGGCCCAAACTTATGCTGGGGGCGAACTGTTCGCCCATACCTAATGTCAAGTTGCTTAAAATGTGTACTTCGTGACCACTTGTAATGTTTTTATCAAGTGTACGGCTTTGTGATCATACAAGTGTTTTATATGTGTAATAATAAAATTTTGTTTTTAACTATTAATAGTTTACGCTATATTACCTCACTAACAACTTCACATCCTTTAAAAGTCCTATATGGTTTGGAAACTGATTTTTCCCTCTACCCTGTTTTTTTTCTGCTGTAACTATCTAAAAAAAAAAATCAGGCCTCGCTTTTGAGGACATGGGCTATTTGCGAGATTATATGGACAAAATAGGAGAACACGATTTAAACCACTAGTAATAATTTTTAAGAGCAACTATCATCTCTGTCCCGCAGCGGCTCCTCTTCTGACCTGCTGTTAACTCACTGACAGTCCTATTCACTTTAATGGGACGGCTGGTGATGCGGCAGTGAGGGACATAGCGGCAGCAGGAGAGTGGATGCCTGTTAACCGGCGCTGCTATGATTGATCTGAAATGACAGGTGCTCTTTAAATGTAAGGACCCGTTCTTGCTGGTAGTTAGAATCTTTAATATTTGCACACAAAATAAAGGTTTCCTATATAGAATAATAAGCTGCCAGGTTAGTAAAACAGCGATATCAGAACCGATTCAATAATAGTTTGTAGTGTACATAGATTTGCAAAACAATGGTATAAAGGAATATTCCTGAACTTTTTATCTTGTGGTTACTGTGAAATTGTGTGAATGCATCAATGCAGTGCATGTTTTCAGCTTGCAGAACTTGGATTCATTGAATGAGTTTACCAAAAATGTAAATATTGCAGAATATACAGCCTCATGCTACATACGGTAATCGAGCTCCGTTTCATGTTGAATGAACTTTTTTTTTTTTTAACTTTTTTTTTATTGAGTCGCAACAAATACAATATTTTATAAACTTAGTTACAAGGTATACATGGGTGCAAAGTAGCAGGTTGGCATAGTACACATTAAGGATGAGCTCAGACGTGTTTGCAAGCTGCACGTACAGAGCGCGCCAGGAACTCGGCACTGCACAGTGCTAATCACAAGCAGTGAGACATTGTCCCAATGCGTGTCTGCAGAGATCAGGAAATGTCTCACTGCTTGTGATTAGCGCTGTGCAGTGCCGACTTCCTAGCGGGCTCTACACGTGCGGCTTGCGAACATGCCTGAGCTTATCCTTAGTACACATTAAAGAGGAACTGTAGTCTGCTCACATAATTTTTAATAAAAACATCTTTGCCATTCTGAAGCTTCCCTCCAACCACTTTGCATATTATTTTATATATACTGTGATTCTGTACTTGCCAAATATGCTGCAGAAATCTCCCTCCACTGAGTCTGGCTGCAATCATTTTAACTGGGCAGCTGAAGCTGCTGCCTGTTCACTTCCTGGATTTACACAGCTACACAGAGGCACACCTACAGCTCTGCAGCTCTCATTGGACCTCTTATGACTAATCCCCCCCCCTCCCTTCCTGGCAAACTCTCGGGAGAGTGAGAGAGAGAGCTTTGCATGATGTCATAAGCCTAGGCTTTTTTCCAGGAAGTGGACTGTATAAGGTATTTACTGGTAGAAAAAAAAAAAAGTTTTACTATCCAAAGTTAAAACAACAAGGGCAGAAGATTTAATAGATGGAAAGATGAAAAACTGACTGAAGTTCCGCTTTATCATACAGTGCCTTGCAAAAGTATTCACCCCCCTTGGCTTTTTACCTATTTTGTTACATTACAGCCTTTAGTTCAATGCTTTTTTAATCTGAATTATATGTGATGGATCAGAACACAATAGTCTAAGTTGGTGAAGTAAAATTGGAAAAATATATACATAAAATAATATTTCAGAAATAAAAAATGGATACTTGGCATGTGCGTATGTATTCACCCCCTTTGTTATGAAGCCCATAAAAAGCTGTGATGCAACCTTCAGAAGTCTCAATTACCTTCAAGCTCTCAATTACCTTCAGAAGTCACATAATTAGTGAAATGATATCCACCTGTGTGCAATCTAATGCCGCGTACACACGATCGGACATTCCGACAACTTGTCTTGCATACACACGGTCAAACAAATATTGTCAGAAATTCCGATCGTGAGAACGCGGTGACGTACAAGACGTACGACGAGCTGAGAAAAAGGAAGTTCAATAGCCAGTGCGACTCCTTCTGCCTGATTCCGAGCATGCGTCAGCCTTTGTGCGACGGACTTGTGTACACATGATCGGACTTTCCGACAAAAAGTGAAGTTGGCGGAAAATTTGAGAACCTGCTCTCAAACATTTGTGGCCGGAAAATCCGACAGCAAATGTTGGATAGAGCATACACACGGTCGGACTTTCCGACAACAAGCTCATATCGAACATTTCCCGTCAAAGTCCGACCGTGTGTAGGAGGCATAAGTGTCACATGATCTGTCATTACATATACACACACCTTTTTGAAATGCCCCAGAGGCTGCAACACCTAAGCAAGAGGCTAACCAAACACTGGCAAGACAAAGGAACTCTCCAAACAAGTAAGGGCAATGTTGTTGAAGTACAAGTCAGGGTTAGGTTATAAAAAAATATCCAAATCTTTAATGATCCCTAGGAGCACCATCAAATCTATCATAACCAAATGGAAAGAACATGGCACAACAGCAAACCTGCCAAGAGACGACTGCACACCAAACCTCACGGACCGGGCAATTAATCAGAGAGGCAGCACAGAGACCTAAGGTAACCCTGGAGGAGCTGCAGAGTTCCAAAGCAGAGACTGGAGTATCTGTACATAGGACGACAATAAGCCGTACGCTCCATAGAGTTGGGCTTTATGGCAGAATGGCCAGAAGAAAGCCATTACTTTTAGCAAAAAACAAAATGGCACATTTTGAGTTTGCAAAAAGGCATGTGGGAGACTCCCAAAATGTATGGCGGAAAGTGCTTGTTAGGATTATTCTTCTCCTGTGATTAGTCAAACTCCAGATGTATTGAAAAGCAGACAAATTTTTTTCAGATGTGCCGACACAAAAGGATGATGCTTACAAGTCAAAAAGATGCAGTTAAACCGCGTACACACGAGCAGAATGTCCGACAAAAAGTCAGACGGAAGCTTTTCATTGTATATACCGATCGTGTGTAGACCTCATTGGACTTTTTTTTTCGAAAAATGGAACATGTTCTAAATATTTTCGATGGACCCAATTCCTATCGGGAAAACCGATCGTCTGTATGCTGGTCCGACGGACCAAAAAAAGACGCATGCTCTGAAGCAAGTACGAGACGGAAGCTATTGGCTACTGGCTATTGAACTTCCTTTTTCTTGTCCCGTCGTAAGTGTTGTATGTCACCGCGTTCTGGACGATCGGACTTTGGGTTGACCGCGTGTAGGCAAAACCGCTTGAATGGAATTCCATCGGAGTTCCGTCGGTGAAACCGTCGGAGTTTATTACGATAGCAAAACCAGTCGTGTGTATAAGAATTATACAAAGGGATGTACAGCCCCCCTCCTAATACCTACAATAATATAGCTATAATGCTTCTATTGGCTGAGGAAACACTGATAGCGTTCCTGGTACAATATGGTACGTACTTTATTAGCTACTTAGTGTTTCCTGTACAGTCTGTTCTACCATATATGGCAAAGCTTGCTAGACAAAGACAAAAAGAAGTTAATTCAAACGTGCTTAGAAGCCATCTTAAAAATCAGTCTCAGGGTTTTTCTTTTTTTTAATAGTCCCACAATAAACCATTTAAAACTTTTGCAACATTCCCTCCTCTTGTGTGACTATTTTATCTCAAAACATTTCGATGATAGTCCCTGTGTTATACACTTTCGGACTGTATGTCATAAAGTTGAGCTTCAATGTCCACATAGGTCTCCTTAGAGGTAGGAAGGGCTTGATACATTGTTCTTGAGACTGCAGTTTCAATCAGTTTTTGTCCTTGAATACAGGGAATGCAGCAGCATCTGCAAGTGACCAAAACGGCCAAAGCCACGGCAATTGAGATCAAACATGATGTGATAAGTCCAGTCCACTTACCGAACCATCCTTCAAGCCAGTTTGTGAATGGATCATTAATACCTGAGTTTTCCACTAATTCATTTGATAGAGCAGTCAGTCCTTCCAGGGCTCTGGTCACGGTCCCTCCAGGAGCTGTATTGTTAGGTATAAAGGTGCAACGCATTCTACCAAACATTTTGCATATACCCCTCCTCTTTCAACTAGGACCATATCTAAGGCCATTTGGTTCTGCCATGCCATTAGAGATGTGTGGGGCCAACTGTTCTGCTAGGCCCTTCACAGCATTCCTAGTATAGTTTACAAATCATTGTTGGTTATGGCGTATATAGTTAATCCAGTCAACATTTTTATTTATAGTCACCCACCAGAGAAGAGACTCAAACCTAGCTGTCACCTGATTCCTGGCCTTAAACTCATCCGGCACCCCGTGCTCAACTATGTAGATCCGAGAGTCAAATGGCCCCTAGGGAGAGGTGTCCCTTTGATACCGTTGGTGACTCTAGTCTACGGGTGTTCTAATAGGATCCTCGGGGGCATAGCCAGCTGGACCATAGCACAATTCCCTTGGGCATTGGCCGGTATCCTAGCTCGCAGTTTCTTATCACCACCCATCCACCAGACATCAGCTCTCTGAATGTCATGTTCAACCCAGTCACCATTGCCCGTGTTAATCCTCTACGCACAATAGTCATCGGGTAGTGACCCAAGATCCACCCCGCTACGGTTCCCTGGGAGTGCAAAAAAAGTAAAGTTGTGCAGATATGCAGTAACTGCCAGTGGTATCTGAGGTCTCTGTACTGGGGGAAACGACAAACTCAACGTGTGACAGGTAGAATTTTGTTTCAGGTTTATAGCTCTTATACAACCGCAACATACATTTTACACCTTCTGGATCTGTGTTGTGATCTAGAGGAAAAGGGACCGTTGCTAAATATGGTCTGGATCCGGCACAAACTAAACTGTTTTCCTTTTTTAGAGTTTTAACCGTGTACCTCAACCATTCTAACCACTCATTTTTTTTCTTGGTAACCAGTCTCCAAAGCTATGGCATCTTCTACTGTTAGGTTAGTAAATCTTATAGTTTTACTCAGAACTTCTATTTTAGTATGGCCTTCTTCTTTCCCTTCTGTGTCTACCTTTTGCTGTTGTCTGGTTTTATTGGGTGGTAATACCTCGAGGAAAAATTTGCCTAAGGGATCCGTTCCCGACACCCATACTCCCATAGAATATAACTGCTAATCTTCCTTCCTCAGCTCCTTTAATGTTATCAGTTATTGGTTACAGTTCTCACTATGTATGCAGGGGGAGTTGGCCGCTTCTGTAATTATGAGTCTTTTCTTTATTCCACTCTTTTTAGGCCCTGGTAGATTATACCCCCAATCTTGATGCGCTGTGGTCCACAGGGCCTGATCCCATGCTTGACATCTCACCCTATTCCAGAGCCAGCAAATTTATTTATCTGCTCATAGAAGTCCTCTAGCCCCAGTTGTAGCCCCACAATCTGCAATCTGTTTGAAGTCTACCAGTAATGCTTTTCCTGTTCTTTCCCAATCCAAAGGTTCCACTGCTCTTCCATAACGTATACCCTCTCTTGTGGATGCCTCTTCTAGAGTCACCAGTAACCCAAGGATAATTACTGTCCCTTTCATCCTAACCAGCTACAGAGTTCTAGCGGATAGGGTAGGGGCGTTGGAAGGGGAGCGAGACTTCACTGGTTTGAGACAAGTCCCACCTTGTGCGAGACCTCCCTTTTTGTAGCCAGATTTTCTGGCCCTCTTGCAGCCAACTGGTCCTACTCTGCCTGTAAAACCTTTTTGCAGTGGGACTGGTGAATCCAGGTAGAGCTCTCAGCAATCCTTATCGCAGTAGGGGTAGTTAGGAGGACTTGGAAAGGACCATCCCACCTTGGGGAGTACCAATGTTTTTTCTTATTACTTTTTGTTAAGACCCAATCTCCCACATGCACCTTTTCATCTTCTTGAATTGGACCTTCTGGGACAGAACAAAAATCATTAGTACATCTTTGTCTTAACAGCCTAGACGTGTATTTTGCTAGTGTGTGCTCAGACTCCTCAGTAGGTGTTTCATTTGGTTGTAAGGGTATCTTATATGGCCTTCCATGTATCATTTTAAATGGGCTTAAAGCTTTTGTGGGTGTGATATGCATAATAGTCACAGCTAATAGTAGGCAGTACATCCAATTTTTACCCGTTTCTTCCATAGCTTTTCTCAGTTTGCTTTTAGAATGCCATTATGTCTTTGAACCAATCCAGATGATTGGGGATGATGGGCACAATGGTATTTCACTTGAATTCCCATCACTTCTGTCAAATGTTGTATAGTTTTATTTACAAAATGGGGTCCATTATCACGGTCTGTGCATCTGCACTTCCTGTTGGGAATATCTCCACCCATTTAGTCAGGGCGTCTATGATTACCAAACAACATTTCTTCCTTTCACATTTATCTAATTCAATAACATCCATACAAATGTGTTGGAATGGATATTGAAGTGTGGGGAACTTCCTTTTCCGTGGTCTTATACCTCCCTGAGCATTGTATCTTGCACATATAATACATTGAGAGCAAAAAGTTTTTTTTAGTAGTTAGTGAAGCCATAGGCTGTACATACCTTATTTAACATCTCAGTCATCCCCCTGTTTCACACATGAGTTACTCCATGTGTCAACTGCTTCATACCTAAATAGGGATTTTGTCAATACCGGTTTTCAATCAGGTGACATGTAGATGTTATCTATTATTGTGCAACCTTTTGTTTTCCATAACATCTTTTCACTAGGTGGTGCTACATGTTTCATGTCTCTAAGGACTGTGTAGTCTACATTATTTCATACCTTTAATTTAATGTCCTAAACTCTAAAGTACCTCTAAAGGTTCAATTTTGTACTCATTCATTTAATCAGTATATACCCACCCCATAAAAGGAACTTGCCTCATTCTTCAGTTGTGTAGAAGGAGGAGGGGGGGGGGGGGGGTCATATCTGCAGTTGAATTGGGGCTGGGGGAAAATTGATACTTTTTTTATCTAACATGAATGAGCACAGGATCACAGGTCAAACTACCAATGAAAGCCTTCCTTACCTTGGAGTTGTTAAAAACAATATTCTTTCATTTATTCAAATATAAGTCCATAAGTCCACCAAGTATGCAGACATAAAATGGTTCCTAGCAACATTTTTATTATTTGACATATAGATTATATATATATATATATATATATATATATATATATATATATATATATATATATATATATATATATATATATATATATATATATTTATTTCTGAATATTTTTCTCAGAGCCCGATATTTTAGCAGAATTAAATAAAACATGAACCCCCTTTTGTTCCCCTTATTCTCTGGACCCAAGTGAAATCCACAGGGTCCCAAAACAGAACATTTTTTTTTTTTTTACCCAAACACATATTCTGATTCAGAACTTAGCCTTTTAAGTTTATAAATGTACCCAAATATAAACAGCATTGCATCATCATTAACACTTTGCAGTTGAAAGTCTGGGAATTCCAAAAGTAACATATCCAAGAAATATTTACTTTAAGACTATTATTCGGACTTTCTTTCCCACCGAAAATCCTAATATTTTCACAGATGCACAAATTAACTTCTGTGTGCTCAAAAGTTCATGCTGCTTTACAACATATTCATCACCATCTCCCTCTTTCTTCTGCTTTCTTCTGCTTGTCAGGCAATCTGCATTTTCTTGTTTTTTGAGAAATGGCTCCTTGACCATTATTTTGAGCTATAAAAGCATCAAGCCTGTTGTATTCTCTTCTCTCTCCTCTCTCTGGGCTTCAATGCTACTGCACACTTCTCTTAGCAAAGCCCATTCAAATCCTTGTTTCCTTATGGCAGTAACATGAGCACATCCACATTTACTGTCTCTGCCATGCACTGGACACATTTAAAGTAATCAAAACATTCTCAGCCTTTTATTTTCTCACATTCATCAAGCCACTTGATAATAATTCTACAACATTCTGTTCACTTTCTTTATAGTGCAATTCACTTTCATGTTTCCTATCGATTCCTTTAAAACCATTAATAACCTTCTGATAATTTCTGCCATGTGCTTCCTTTAATATTCTGGCATGCTAAAATATTCAACCAGGTCTTATTAGTGAGTGAAACCTTTTCCCTTTTCACACTCGGTAGGCTAGAATGGAGATGGACATTTAAATAATTTTATAATAATAATATCTACCTTTTTAGGAATTTAAAGGGTCTCAGCCGTAATCAGCTATTTTTTCTTTTTTTGTTTAAAATAATCCTAGAGTTCTATAGTAAACAGTAACAATTTCAATTAGGATTATATTCCTACAACACCATAATTACTAATTTCTTAGATATTCAGAACTCTCCGGGTGCTTTACACAGGAATGCTCAGGGGCACCTCGCTCCTTACACTGAAACACAAAGGGAGGGGCAGGAATCTGCAAGCAGGCTTCTCTCATCCCCAAAATGATTTCTCACGCTTATTTTTCAACTCAGCGATAGATGGCTATCTTTCTGCTGCTCAAACATTTGTTAAACATTTAGAGAACACTTGTGTCTGGTCTAATTCTCTTTTGCTAGACCAATCAGTGATATGCATTGTATGAATCTGCTAATTTAACTATTGGATCACCTTTACCTGAAGTTGCAACTCCAACTATTTGGTTTTTATGAGTACGGCCGAGGGTTGACCCCGAGCAGGCGGCCCAGATGTAGTGCAGTCTCCCAGATAATGTTGTCCGGTGGTACTTGAGACAGTGGAGTAATCCAAGACGCCGGCTCTGGTCCAATCTCCATGGGCCATATAGTGCAATACCACCTGGTATTTTACATATTTATCTGCTTAATACATCGGCTAGCAAGGTGTTGGCTGCCTTACAGAGCGAAGCCATAAGACAATTCAACAAAGTATCTCTTTAAGCTTTAGCAAAGTTTCCTGCTTCTCTGCCAGCTCCCTATCTGTTTCACTGATAGGCAAGCAGGCTACAACACGAGGGGAGAAGTTCAGTGTCTGCCAGTTTACAGGCACACAGAACATGAGATGTAAAGAATGATTTTTTTTGCTGTTTTTTTTAACTCCTATTATCAACCCATACCTTTTTTGATCTTTGGGTCCTAACAATTTAAGTTTATCCACTAAATCCTGACACTTTTTTTTTTTTTACAGTTCACTACTGAATCCAAACTTCCCCTCCCACTTGGCACATTAATAACACAGCAGCCTCAAATAAGCAGGCACAAAACATTCTTTTACAGAGACTATTTTCCCCATTGTCAGCGCCAGTGGGGTCTCTCATAACCTATAAAACACTGGGATAATGGCCCACGGTAACAATAGGAATACAAGAAGAGTAAAAATATCAGCACTCCCCACACTATAGGGAGAATCAAAAAATAATTAAAACTTGTCTCTGCAGTAATGTTGTTGTTCAATAAGGTTACAGCGTCAATAGAAAGGTTAAACATGCGAAAGGAGAAACTAAATGCACAGAAGAAAGTTAGCCTTGCGATCTTTCTAGATCACTTAACTAAATAGCGCTTAAATCAGCAGGCAATCAACCTCCAGCGACAATAGGGAATCAACATCTGACGTTTGATATACCTCAAATCTTTTTTTTTTGTCTGTCCGGGACAGCGGGTGATGTGAATTTTTTACCTTAGGCAACGTCCCCAAATGCCTCGGTCTATGAACACCAGAACTATTGAGATTTTATACAATCAGTCCCAATGTCGGTAATTACAATTCATTAAACCAGAATCACGCAGAAAGAAAAGAGACTCTTAGAATTAAGAATAATTTAAATTATCTTACCTCTCAAACACCAGGAGAACTAGATCACGTAGGTTCAAAACCAGACGGTGAATCCGGGTCTCAGGCCCCCGCCCCTATTTCACCACTAACGTTGAGTGGAGGGCTTTTAATTCTTAGTGAGCTTTGAAGTCCGATACTCACCGAAGTCTTTGTCGGGACCGTCTGACCTGGAATGCACACGTTGGTTCCGGTTCGAAGGACCAAAATGTTAAGGTTATTCTTCTTCTGTGATCAGTCAAACTCCAGATGTATTGAAAAGCAGACAATTTATTTTCAGATGTGCCGACACAAAAGGATGATGCTTACAAGTCAAAAAGATGCAGTAAGAATCATACAAAGGGATGTACAGTCCCCCTCCTAATACCTACAATAATATAGCTATAACGCTTCTATTGGCTGAGGAACCACTGATGGCATTCCTGGTACAAAATGGTACGTACTTTATTAGTTACTTAGCGTTTCCTGTACAGTCTGTTCTACCATATATGGCAAAGCTTGATAAAGTGCTGGTGGTAATTCTCTAACGCAGAGCGCTGATGGTATGTGGCTTCTGACTCCTGTGCAGCGTAATGTATAGATGTCCCCTTACCTTACCGCTGTAAGGTAACAGCATGTGGGTATATCTCAGTGTGTCTCCTGGTAAGTTCCCAGTCTGGCGTATCCGGATCCACTGATGTGTGTCTCTAGTCTGCAATCAGAGTCCCTTTTTTTGTCCCTGCTATGTCCGCACCAAATGAGCCTCTCAGTGGGGCATGGGGAGATGTAAAGAGGGATGCACCATAGTGTAGTATTTTCCAAAATGTATTTATAAACAGCAAAGGTAAAATCAAGGTACTCACAATAAGAAGTATCAAAACAAGTATGAAAAAACGAGCTGCGAGCTCGCCCACGTCACTTCCGGTGCCTCGTGTTTCCCTGACTGACTGAGAGGCTCATTTGGTACGGACATACCAGGGACAAAAAAGGGGACTCTGATTGCAGACTAGAGACACACATCAGTGAAGCCGGATACGCCAGACTGGGAACTTACCACGGGACACAGTGAGATATACCCACATGTAGGGCTGGGGGAAAAAATCGATTTAAATCTTGAATCGAGTTGAGAGGTCACCTAAAAAAAAAAAAACTCGATTCACTATTTGAATCAAGTTTTTCTTTCTTTGTGGACACCGCACCGGTTCCGAGGAGCTGCGGTCAGTTTTTAGGCGGGGCTGCAGCTTCGGCTTAGTCTGCGAGGCTGAACGCTGCGGACTAGGCCGAAGCCGCGGCCTGGCCTAAAAACTCCTGCCCGCAGCTCCTCAGGACCGGCGCGATGTCCACAAAGAAAGAAAAACTCGATTCAAATAGTGAATCGAGTTTTTTTTTTTTTTTTTTTTTTTTTTTTAGGAACATCGAAGATTTTTTTTTTTTAAAGAAAATCACCCAGACCTACCCACATGCTGTTACCTTACAGCGGTAAGGTAATGGGACATCTATACATTACGCTGCACAGGAGGCAGGAAGCCACATACCATCAGCTCTCTGCGTTGGAGAATTACCACCAGCACTTTACCATTCTTTGCTGACACCGCTAATATCCATATGTGGTCTGTGCTTCCGGTTCACCTGTCTCGCTCGCCCCTTATCGCTCCCACTGCCGGGGCTGGTGAGTGTATTTGGTTAATTTTCCATAAATAACATTCTTTACTCTTTTACAGAATGTGGTTTCACCATAACCATTTAATCTACAGGAACCTGTTGCATCTGCTCCTGACGAGTGGAGATAATTCCACGAAACGCGTAGAGCTATTGGATGCTGCAGAGACACATACTACGCTTTGACTATGTTATAACATGAACCCAACATTTGTTAGATTCCTTTTATGTGATTATTAACACAGGTCCTGGGCATGCTGTGTTTAGCATTTTAAGGCCAGATTGCTGTCATATACCATTCATTAACCTCATGAATTTATCTTTATTTATGTTTATATTTATATACCTTGTATTACTGTGTCTATACCTTGTGCTTTTATGTATATATGAAATTACCATATTTATCTTGTTATAAATAAAATTGTATATTTATATCATCACCTCCGCAGTTCAGCCGCTTCATTTAAAGTCCCATTTCCCTCTCGATTAGATTCAATTTAGGGATGGAGGTGCCTACCCGCGCCTCATTTAAAGTCCCAAACCTTCCCCCCTCTTTTTTACCGCTAATATCCAGTCACTTACTCATCCTGCACCTTATATGGACACTATTTTATTCATTTTTATTATATTCATTTTCACTTGTAAGGACTTTTGCGGCATATATTTATATGGAATATATTTTTATGCGTTATGCTCTTACACGTGTTTTTAGGATCTATCAAATATTTTTTTAGTATCGATTTTCGAAATTGCCATTTCAGTACACGTTTTAATGAGCACCATTCATCTTCATTTCACTTGCACATTTTATGGATATATTTTCTCACTATTTTATGAAGAATCCTCTGAGCATGTGATTTGCCTACTGTCAAAAATCATATCGATACATGATATTACCTTTTTTTTTTTTTTTTTAAGTATTTACAGGGCATGCAATACGTTTTCATATTGCCAGGGATTTGATGTATATTGACCTTTGAACATTGTCTTTTTTATTTACATCTTTCAATGAGGACTTTTGCACTTTATTCTGCACATTTATTCTGCACATTAATTAGGCTACAGTGCAGCACTACCTCTATTGTTTATTTTTTTTGGGTTCTGATATTTCCTTCAGTGTTGCAGCTTTATTTTAAAATGTGTACATTATTGGTAGCGCGGGAATACCATTTCATTGTAAAAGAAGGTGGTGGCTTCAGAATCAGCCAATCAGACACTTGTATTCTTTCAAAAGAACCAATCACACACATGTATATATTCAAATAGAATTCCAGTAGTGACGTGTGCAGAGCAATACGGCTAGCTTCCCTGTGAGACACAAAGCGTCTTGGAGGAGAACATGAAGGCTGGTCGGTCTGGGATCCTCTGTGTCTTGTACGTGGGTTGGGCTTCGGGGCGTCTCATCTCAGCGAGGAAGATGTCATCTGCTTGCGCTCTGTTCACTCGTCTAATCAGGTAACAGTAGCACCTCATCACGACATATAGAAGAAATAGACTCAAAAACATGAGTAATATATACCTCTACTTCCTTCAACCATGATCCGATGGAAGCTAAAAAAAATCCCTAAAGATTCCCAGACCCCAACCTTCACTAGCTATAGCTCTGGCTTTACCTTGCAGGGAACTAACCTTATCCATATGGGCCTGAACTTTGTCACTAGTATCCCTTATCCAGGTACAACAATCTTTTCCTATGAATTCACAGAACCCTCCCTTGGATACCAACAGATATGAAATGCATGGAATCCCTAAGTGAAATCAGCATTTTTCATGTTGACCATTGACACAGGCTGAGATGAGGAAAAGAATTGCTCAAGAGCAGGCTGGGTGGAATGCTCTGCAGCACTGTCCTCCATGTCAGAATCATCCCTGTCTGTGTCTCCTTTTTTTGCCTTTTTAAATTTAGCAGGGCTGCGTGTGGAGGGGAAAGCTCACAGTCTCCAGAGGGAGAGTGGCCCACAGCTGTACATACCGTGGATGCCAGTGTGCTAGATCCTGAAGAGGAATCTTCTGAAGTTGCGGCCCTTGCGGACGGGCTGTCACCATCTTGGTACACCCGGTCCCTGGTTGGCATGAAGAAATCCATCAGTTTCTGCGGTGCAGAACGAAGGGACCCCTATTTTAACATCCCGCCAGATGCAGCGATGTCTGGGGTATATGAGGATAGTGGCAAGGGGCACCTCTGTTGCTTAGTTCTGTCGCTGACCGGTCTGAAGAGCTGGAGCCTGTCTAGGAAGCAGCCGTCTCTGTTGCCGGCTGGGCACGCCCACCACCATAAATGAAATTTTTAATGTATCTTAAATAGAAAACTATCTTTAGATAGATTTTTACTTAAAGCATTTTATTCAAATTAATTTGATCAAAAAAATCTGATTTAAATTTAAAAAAAATCTAATTTTTTTTAGATTTTTTTTGTGGTCAGAAGTAAATCTGTTTTCTTTTTCAGCGGTTCACCTAAAGGGAGAACCACAATCAAATAGCGGACTTCTTGAACCACCACACAGTTTCTCCGGAATCTGGGAATTGCACCCAGAGATATTTGCAGACATCAAAGCTTGTTTGGGACAAACAGATATAGATCTTTTCGCATCCAGAGCGAATGCCGAATTTGCAAGATCCAACGAATAGGGTGAATGCACTCCAGAACCCCTGAAATTTTGAAAAGTGTAATGATTTTCCTCCAATTAATCTTGTTTCCTTGTTATTAAACAAGTTCCTTCAGGAATCCAGAAGCGGAGTTCCACACATTTTGTTTAAATGTCCAATCAATTGCATACCCATCTAAAAATGCTATTATAAATGGCAATTTTTAATTTTTTTTGTAAATACCTTTTTTGCTATTTTCTGCAGCACTGCCAGCTGCGGCCGCTTAGGCGATCTCCACACTACGAGATTTGCATGTACTCCTGGGATATCGGCATAATCTATTCCAGGAGTCCATGGAATTTGTCTAATACTGTAATCTCGCGTGATTTCCTTCCAGGGTGTCCTCTGATTGACAGGTTGCCATAACAACGAGGTGGAAACTTTTGCTGACACCGCCGTTGCTATAGCAACCTGTGGGGAAGAAAGAGCGCAGCGCACTGGCATTACTGCGCAAGCTGCACTGAATCCTGGAAATAAAGACGAGGGCTTCAGATGCCTATATCAGAGATGGACCCTGCCTGCTTCCGAGATCTGGTTAGTTTTGCAAGATTTAAACAAACTAAAAGGACCACATTAATGACGTTATCTAAATATTGCATTTTAAGTAGACACAATTACGAGTATTTAAAAAAAAAATGTATTGGGGGACTAGAACTCCGCTATCAACCTGATAGCTCCTTACTGGCCCAAAAGGGCCTGGTTCTCTTAACTTCTCTCTCTAGCAGTGGCACATCCATAGTTCTTCCCAGGAAAGACCGGATTTGCCATGGCCCTCTATATCATCACAATCCGGAAAATTTTAAATTGACCGCCTGGCTTCTGAGGAAGACATCTTGAAGTCTAAAGGTCCCTCAGAAAAGGTAATTGATACACTGCTGAGTGTCAGGAAACCAGGCTCGTTGAATATGGATCAGGCTACAATTCTGGATTTTTTACAGGAGGGTTTTGAGATGGGTGTGGCTCTCAGTACCTTTTAAAAGGTACAAATGGCTTCCTTGTCAGTCTGTCTACAGAGAACCCTACAAGAAGACCCTTTAGTTTCAAGATTCTGCAGGGCGATTTACAAAAATAAACCAACTAAGTCATGTAAATGTCCTAAGGAGTATGGTCAACCCTCCTTTTGAAACCACTGCAGGAGACCTCTTTACGCCTGTTGACTCTGAAGATGGCTTTCTTTATAGCCATTACAACAGTCCACCGGATTGGGGAAATTCAAGCCCTATCCATCAGAGAATCCTTTCTGTGGCTTTTGGATGATTGAATTATCCTACACACGGACCCATGATTTGTGCCCAAAATTCCTTCAGATTCTCATTAGACACAAGACATTGTCTTATCGTCTTTCTGTAATGCTCCTGCTAACAGTAAAGAATAAGCTGAGTCTTCTGGACATTAGAAGAAGATGTTTATTAAAGTGGTGTTCCGGCCGAAATGATACTTTTTAAATAAAAATACCCCTATAATACACAAGCTTATTGTATTCTAGTAAAGTTAGTCTGTAAACTAAGGTCTGTTTTGTTAGTTTATAGCAGTAGTTTGTTATTTTATAAACTTCCAGCAGGCCGTGGCCATCTTAAGTGTTGGCATCTGAAGCCAGACTGCATTTCTTCCTGGATCTCATCCTTGCAGATCTCGCACATGCTCAGTGCAGCACAAGCAGTGTAATAGGTTTCAGGTCAGGTTTCCATAGCAACAGCAGTTTCAAAGGAAGTTGCCGCCCCTTACCAGAAGGCATTGCAAACAGGAAATGATGCAATGGGCCGTGGCCAGTGAGGAGGAAGTGAAAAATGAATACAGCAGATATACAGTAGGTGCTGAGAAAAAAAATAAAAAAATATCCAATTCGTTTACAGTGCACAGTTTAGTGAGGGATGCTGAAGAGTTGTAAAAGTGGGTGGAACTCCACTTTAAGGTACAGGAAGTCCCCGAGTTACGAACACAATAGGGAATGTAGGTTTGTTTGTAAGTCGAAGTTGTTTGTAAGTTGCAACACTGCATTTGTAAGTGTAACTTCCGGTCGGAACACTGCATTCGTAAGTGTAACGTTCGCCTGTGCATGGATGTGGGTGTTCGTAACTCGGGGACTGCCTGTATCTGGAAGTCCACAAAAGAATTCAGAATATATAAGGCCTTATGTGTCTTGTATGCAGGCAAGCAGAAAAGAAAACATGCACCTAAAAATACCCTAACCAGGTGGGTTAAATAAGCTTTTATGGAGTGTTATAAGATCATGCAATTACCACCACCTCCTCATTGTCTTAGGGCTCATTCGACTAGAGCTTCAGCGGCTTAGTGGGCAGAGCAAGCTGGCGCTACCCCAGAGAAGATTTGCAAAGTGGCGACCTGGTTAAGATTTTCCACCTTTGTCCGACACGGTTGTCTGGACCCAATATGTAGCCAGGATTAAGCTTTTGGGAGGAAGGTCCTCCAGGCGGTTGTCCCCCCCCATCCAAATCTAGAGAGTACTTGTCTATTCTCTCAAGGGCTGCCCTGAGGGACGACTGGAGGAACCCTGAGTTGGACTTAATGGTAACTCTGTTTTCAGTATACTTCCAGCACAGCTTGTTCCCACCCTATCTAGTATTTTGGTTTTGGTGATATCCTCGAAAATGCCCAGGGATTTAGTAGGTTTTTTTCTTCTCTCTGGGCAAAATCTGATTGATTACGAAATCTAGCGAGACTTTTTTGAGTCAGTGTGATGTCCTTATTTATAGTTTCAAGGCATATTTTCTTGTGATCTACTATGAGTTGCATTAATTTCTATGATGCCTCATCAAGGGCCGGGTCCATTGTGCTTTGAAAGCTTCATTATCTACTTCAAAGGAAGGACATTTTTTATTGCGTAAACTCCTTGGTATGCGCGTCTCCTTAAGTACTTTTCCAGTCATGCTACATCTCACCATAATCTAATTTCTCCTGAAAGTAAGAGGTCTAATTTCCGAAACGGTGTCTTACAGGATTCCCTATCATCTACATATTCTGTAGAAAAATGATTTGCTTTTTACAATAAAAGGAAATCTGGAATGTGCTGCAACACTTCACCTTAATTGATCCTTCATGCAATAGACATCACAGTGCGGGGTACAGTAAAATTTGATGTATTTCGAGCTGTGACTAGCGCTTACTCATAGCCTCATACACAAAATCCCAACAAATCACCATAATAAAGCTCTATACCACTATGAACCCAATTTACATTCATTGGAAAAACCCTGCCCTCCCGACCAAGGGTGGGATATGTGAGAACTACTTACACTACATTAAGAAACAGGTGTGGAGCATAGAGTCTTGAGTGTTAAAAAAAAAATAATTAAAAATCTCTCCATAATGGGTGCAAACCGTGATCTTATCCATACACATAATTACTAACTGAATCAGTAACGCACTAATGGAAATAAGACTATGGAATAGGGCTGTAGGTTTTAATAAATTTTTTATTAATTTTAATATAACCCTAAAACCTTACATACATTCAAAAAACACATACCGTATTTTTCGCTCCATAAGACGCACCTGAACATAAGACGCACCTAGGTTTTAGAGGAGGAAAATATGAAAAAAAAAATATTCTGAACCAAATAGTGTACTAATATATTTATTAAAATATAACAGAATAATATTTCTACACTGACAACCAATGTAAGGGGGCACCCTACACTGATCCCCAATGTAACTGGGACATTTACACTGACCTCAACACAACAGGAGTATGGACATCAACCACCAGTGTATTGAGACATTTACACTGACCAGTGATGTAACAGGTGTATTTACAGTAACCCCCCATCTCTCTGCTAATTTCTACATTCTTATCTCCCTCTCAATACAACTCTGCCCCTCTAACTCATCATCTGCTAACCTCTGTCCCCCAAACACCTCATCTACTAACCACTGTACTCCAACCCCTCCTTCCCATTCACCTCTGCACCTCAAACCCCCCTCTTTGATTACCTCTACATGCCGCCATGCTCACCTGTACTGTATGCTGTTTACATCTTCTAGGTGGGCGTCATGCAGAGGAGGGGGTGTAATTTGCATATGAATCACGGTGGCCGATCTCATTTACATAACAATGTTCGCGCAATTTACATGTGAATGCCGATCCTGTTAATTAAAGAACAATACCTTTTTGTTTTCCCTCCCTCTAGCAGCTGAAAGCAGGGGAGAAACAGGATTTAGTTGGGGCAGAGAGATGAACAGGGCATCGTTCCGCTGCTGAAGCGATCCCCCTATATGCATGTCAGTATTTGCTCTATAAGACGCACAGACATTTCCCCCTATTTTATGGGAGGAAAAAAATGCGTCCTATGGAGCGAAAAATACGGTATATACAGAATCTTTCAAAAACATAAACATAAGAATGGTTCACTCCTGGAATATATCTACATCAAAGCTTTCAAGGTTCTTCATAGAGAGAGAAAAAGGACCATACCTCCTCGACTCATTCCATCAATCAATTTCCCTCACTCTAGCAGCCCCCCCCCTCCCCCAAATTGAACACTCCCCGTTACAAACCGTGAACAACCAAAGTTTCTTAAAAGTGTTTGTGTATAGTGAATCTTTATTTTCTCTAACAGGGTTGTAGATAATGTTTTGTTCTGGGGGGGGGGGGGGACTGAAAAAAGGAAAAACGATGTGTTACTCATAGTAAGCAATCACATCCTTAATAATATTTTCTCAAAACCTCTTGAAAGTTGAACCCGATTTTCAGTTTTGCAATCTTCCAGTTTTTATGAACGTTGCCCAATGAGGTTGGCTATTCTAAGGCCTGGTACACACTGTTGGCTTAAAAAAAAACCTAACAGAGCACTGTACTAACACACGCAGAGACTGCGGACAGACTGCAGGAGACAACCAGACACTGCGGACGGACTGCAGGAGACAACCAGAGACTGGACTGCGCCCCTCCCCTCACCCGAGCAGACACACCAACCTACTCCCCCATCTACGTTCATGCTATGGAATACAGTAGACATTAGCACCAAAAAAAATCTATCACCTTACTAACCTATATGGTAATCTTTGTATGTATGAAAGCAAAATCGCCAATCAAAACCAAATACATTAACTGCTCATTGACCGCCCCACCTAGATATACCATACGTGTTTTTTTTTTCTTCAGCTCTGATTGGATACAGCGGGAGTCAATCAGCAGGTCCGGCGGACCCAATGTCTGCTGGAAACCCAGTGATTGTTCAAAGAGAGGCAGATCGGTGGGTTGCAAGGCAGAACGTCATTCTACTAGTAAGGAAGAGATATTGCGTTTCTGCTAAGCACTGTCTTCCTACAGTTAAACCATCCCCCACACAGTAAGAAAGCACTCCCAGGGAACACATTTAACCCTTTAAACACCTCGGATGTTAACCCCTTCCCGGCCATTGGTACAATGACAGTGCTTTTTTTTTTTTTTTTTTTTTTTTTTTTTATAGCACTGATCACTGTTTTAGTGTCACTGGTCCCCAAAAAGTGTCAAAAGTGTGAGGTGTCTGATTTGTCCGCGGCAATGTTGCAGTCCTGCTAAAATTTGCTGATCGCTGCCAATACTAGTAAAAAAGAAACATGTAGCAGAATACATATTAGCCTAAATTGATAAAGAAATTAGATTTTTTTTTTTATTGGATATGTTTTATAATTGTCGGTCTTTGTTTATAGCGCAGAAAATAAAAACCACAGAAGTGATCAAATACCACCAAAAGAAAGCTCTATTTCAGGGAAAAAAAAGGGACATCAATTTCATTCGGGTACAGTGTTGTCAGTAATTGTCAGTTAAAACAAGGCAGTGCAGTATTGCAAAAAATCGCCTGCTTTGGAAGGGGGTGAACTTTTCGGAGCTGAAGTGGTTAATAAATGAACTCCAATGACCCTGATGTATAAAGAAACTGCATGCATAAAAAAAATATATTTTCTGTGTGCATTCCTCTTAATTATTTGCATTAAATGTATGATGCATAATCAAGATCACATGGGGATGTACTATATATATGTGTGTGTGTGTATTTATGTATGTATATGTATGTATATATGTATGTATGTATATATATATGTATGTATATATGTATGTATGTATATATGTATGTATGTATATATATATGTATGTATGTATATATATATGTGTGTATATATATATATATATATATATATATATATATATATGTATTATTCAAACTTCAGGTGGGTTACCTTATTTTCTTAGTCCTTTAATCAGATCACAGCACCGTCAGGGTGGACTCCCAATCTTCCACCATAAATCAATAAAGAAGAAAAAATGGACCGATGCTTGATGCAAATATTTCTTGTACTTGAAATTTCCAATCATACAAAACTTGAAAGTGCAGACGTGCAAGCTACTGTACAGTATCGAGCGTGAATCGCTCTTCATCAGGCTTCTCTGGCTGTGTGTGGAGAACCCAACATCATCTTCCTCTCTTATCCCCACCCAACAGATCACCACACATGTATCGAATCAAACCATTACCATTACTGATTAACAAGGCCTAAAAGATTAACCCTCGCTACAAATAGACAATAGTAAATGACATTACAATTCCATAAAAATAGGTATAGATCATAGTCTCTATTCATACTCTCCGGGTATAGAGACTGTAGTCTGTTAATCCACAAAACTTCACGTTTCCTCAGTTTCAAAATCCTGTCCCCCCCCCTCTTTTGTCACGAGATATTTCCTCCAAAACCATAAACCGCAAATCGGTATCTGTTTCCCATCTCAGAGAAGTGACGTGACACAGGGAGGCCTGACCGTGGATGTCGGATCGTACATACATACACACATATATATGTGTGTATGTATGTAAATAAATAAACAGCCTGACTAGCATAAATCTAAAAGAAGCTGGTCCTCATAAAAAAATCTTTTTACTGCTACAGGGCGGCCGTGCTATGCAGGACTGTGTGTGTGTGTGTGTGTGTATATATATATATATATATATATATATATATATATATATATATATATATATATATATATATATATATATATATACGCGATCTTGCACTTCCGGGTATCTGGTGCAAATGTGCTCTGCTGATCCGATGTCCACCAGCACCCGCTGATCGTTCGGTGCACAGACGGACTGCGATCTGCCTATGCAAACAAGGCAGATCGCTGTTCTGTCAGTAAGGAAGGCATGGATCCTGTGTTCCTGCAAAGGGACACGGATCTATGGCTTTCCCTAGTAAAAGTACCTCCCACACTACAGTAAAACATCAGCTAGGCACACAGTTAACCCCTTGATCGCCTCGGATGTTAACCCCTTTCCCAGCCAGTGTCATAAGTACAGTGACAGTGCATATTTTAAGCACTGTATTAGTGTCAGTGTCCAATATGTCCGCCGCAGTATCGCAATCCCGCTATAAGTCGCTGATTGCCGCCATTAATAGTATAAAAAAAAGAATAATTCCATAAATATATCACATATAGAGAGGGGAAAAAAGTATTTGATCCCCTGCTGTTTTTGTATGTTTGCCCACTGACAAAGAAATGATCAGTCTATAATTTCAATGTTAGGTTTATTTTAACAGTGAGGGACAAAATAACAAAAAAAATCTAGAAAAAGCGCATTTAAAAAAAAGTTATAAATATGATTTGCATTTTAATGAGTGAAATAAGTATTTGATCCCCTATCAATCGGCAAGATTTCAGGCTGATCTCAGCTTGTTTCTGCTCCTAATCTCAGCTTGTTACCTGTATAAAAGACACCTGTCCACAGAAGCAATCAATCAGATCCCAATCTCTCCACTATGGCCAAGACCAAAGAGCTGTCCAAGGATGTCAGGGAGAAGATTGTAGACCTACACAAGTCTGGAACGGACTACAAAACCATTGCCCGGCAGCTTGGTGAGAGGGTGACAACAGTTGGTGCCATTATTCGCAAATGGAAGAAACAAAAAATAACTGTCAATCTCCCTCAGTCTCGGGCTCCATGCAAGATCTCATCTCGTGGAGTTTCTATGATCATGAGAACGGTGAGGAATCAGCCCAGAACTACGCGGGAGAATCTTGTCAATGATCTCAAGGCAGCAGGGACCATAGTCGCCAAGACAACAATTGGTAACACACTACACTGTGAAGGACGGAAATCCTGCAGCGCCCGCAAGGTCCCCCTGCTCAAGAAAGCACATGTACAGGCCCGTTGAACTGGGTGAAAGTGTTGTGGTCAGATGAGACCAAAGATTAGCTCTTTGGCATCAACTCAATGTGTTTGGAGGAGGAGGAATGCTGCATATAACCCCCAAAAAACACGATCCCCCACGTCAAACATGGAGGTGGAAATATGCTTTAGAGGCGTTTTTCTGTTAAGGGGACAGTACAACTTCACCGCATTAAAGGGACGATGGACAGGGCTAGGTACCTTCAAATCTTGAGTGAGAATCTCCTACCCTCAGCCACAGCATTGAAAATGAGTCGTAGATGGGTATTTCAGCATGACATTGACCCAAAATACACGGCAAAAGCAACAAAGGAGTGTGTTTCCAGACCTTAATCCCATAAAAAATATGTGGAGGGAGCAGAAAGTTCGAGTTACCAAACATCAGCCTCGAAACCTTAATGACTTGGCGAGGATCTGTAAAGAGGAGTGGGACTAAATCCCTCCTGAGATGTGTGCAAAACCTGGTGGCCAACTACAAGAAACATCTGACCTCTGTGATTGCCAACACGGGTTTTGCCACTAAGTACTGTTTTGTGAAGGGGTCAAATACTTTTTTTAAACTCATTAAAAACATGCCAACCAGGCCATAGCCGAAAGACGGCCACATCGCGATTGGCTTGTTTTCTGAGAGGGCGTCCATGTTATGGACGTCCTCCGGAACGGGCGCTCCCCGCACACCCCCTGGGGTGCACGCACGGAAGTGTCCGTGCTCGCTGGGTTCACGGGACCCGGCACAACACGGATCGCAATAATGGGCCAATGACAGCGGGCCTTTACCAAGTGATCACTCCCTCCAATGAGGAAGCGATCACAATGTCAACAAACTGGGGTCATGCAAAGGTCCAGCTCTCTTCTCTCCTCACACCGATACAGTGTGAGAGGGGAGAAGATTGAGTGCCAAACAGTGAGTGTGACTAATTTGCAGAGTACAACAGTGCCCAGCAGTGCCATACAGTGCTAATCTGTGCCCTACAGTGCCACTACACTACCCATCAGTGCCACTACAGTACCCATCTGTGCCACCAGTGCCACCACAGTGCTCATCTGTGCCATCAGTACCACTATAGTGCTCATCAGTGCCACATCAGGTGCCCATCTGTGCCGCCAGTGCCACGTCAGTGCTCCGTTAGTGCCACACCAGTGCCTGGTGCCACCTGTGCCACTACAGTGCTAATCGGTGCCACGTCAGTTCTCCATCAGTGCCACATTCGTGCCAATACAATGCTCATTTGTGCCATCTGTGCCACTACAGTGCTCATCTGGGCCACTACAGCGCTCATCTGTGCCACTACAGCGCTCATCTGGGCCACTACAGCGCTCATCTGTGCCACTACAGTGCCCAATAGTGCACATCAGTGCCCATAAGTGAGTGCTCATCAGTGCCACCATATCAGTGGATCCTCATCAGCTCCTATCAGTGCTACCTTATCAGTGCACATCAGTGCCAGATAATCAGTGCATCCTCGGTGTGGTACATTAGTGTACATCAGTGCAACCTTCAGTACCCAGCAGTGCACCCTCATCAGTACCCAGCAGTGCACCCTCATCAGTACCCAGCAGTGCACCCTCATCAGAACCCAGCAGTGCAGCCTTTTCAGCACCCAGCACTGCAGCCTCATTAGACCAGCCTCATCAGCACCCATCAGTGCAACCATATCTGTCCAAATGTCCCTACCATAGCAGTTTGTCACCACAGCCCACAATCACCAGTATGGCGAAAAGATTTTTTTTCCTGCTGAGGATGCATACCAACAGCTTAGCTTGACTGACGAGAGCAGCGGGGAGCTCTCTGTCTGTGTCTGATTCTGGTTCAGAATATTTACCCGTTGTAAGCAGTGGGTCTGATACACAATCAGGAAGAGCAAAGTGTGCCCATGAAATGAAGGCGTTCTGGCATGGAGCAGCTGGCTACCACAAGTAGTGCTGTGGCATCAACCAGCAGCTCAGTGCCATCCACCAGAAATGCAGTGGCATCAACTAGCAGCTCAGTGCCATCCAGAAGAAATGAAGTACCACTGCAGCAAAGGCCAAGAACTAGTGGGGTGTCATCTCGGCCCCAAAGCGCTAGGACCCATGCCGGCCTTCCCTCTGCCCTTGAAAACCCTCTGTGGCTTCCCCCTAATTCAAGAGCAGCAAACACCCCCCCCCCTTTCACCGCCCAGCCAGGTGAACACAGAGAATTTTGCCCCTATTGATTATTATTATTATTATTATTATTATTATTATTATTATTCAAGATTTATATAGCGCCAACAGTTTACGCAGCGCTTTACAATACAAAAGGGAGACAATACAGTTATAATACAATAAAATACAAGAGGATTAAGAGGGCCCTGCTCAGAAGAGCTTACAATCTAATAGGGTGGGGCAGATGGTACAAAAGGTTGTAACTGTGGGGAATGAGCTGGTGGAAGTGGTAGGAGATTAGTTGGAGACGTGATAGGCTTTTCTGAAGAGATGAGTTTTCAGGGATCGCCTAAAGGTAGCAAGAGTAGGGGATAGCCGGATAGATGGAGGTAGCGAGTTCCAGAGGATGGGAGAGGCTCTGGAGAAATCCTGGAGACGAGCATGGGAGGAGGAGATGAGAGAGCTTGAAAGCAGGAGGACTTGAGAGGAGCAGAGAGGTCGATTTGGATGATATTTGGAGACAAGATTAGCAATGTAGCTCGGGGCAGAGTTGTGAATGGCTTTGTATGTTGTGGTTAGTATTTTGAAATTAATTTGCTGGGTGATTGGGAGCCAGTGTAGGGATTGGAGTAGAGGGTTGGCAGACACTGAGCAGTTGGTAAGGTGGATAAGTCTGGCAGCAGCATTCATGATAGACTGAAGAGGGGTTAGCCTATGGAGAGGTAAGCCAATGAGAAAGGAGTTGCGAGAGATAACAAGTGCGTGAATGAGGAGCTTGGTGGTTTCATTTGTTGATTTATTTTTTATTTAATTTTTACCCAAGACCTATTATCCTCCATCATGGCCCAGTGCTACCTCTATGCACAGCAATTCATAACAAGCAACCCTGGTTCAAGTTATGCCCGTCCCTATGAGTGGAGAGCATTGACAGTGGAGGAATTTAAATTATTTTTAGGCCTAACATTCAATATGGGAGTCACAAAAAAAATGAATTATACTCCTATTGGTCCACCAACCCCATCCACCACATGCCATTCATCCATTATGCGAAGATCAAGATACCTCATGATAATGCGTTTCCTCCATTACAATGGCAACACCCAGTGCCCTCCCTGGAATGACCCATCACATGACAAATTATTTAAAATTCGGCCACTTCTAAATTTTCCCCTTTCGTCTTTCAGGACAGCCACCATGAGAGATAGTCTCCTCCTCTTCCTCTAGGAAACCCTGCGTCAACCCATAAATTCTTACTCCCCCCCCCCCCCCCCCAGACCTCAGTATTAGTATTAGTGTTTCCTCTGGTGGGGAGACACTGTGTAAGGAGCCAGGCCACTCAGTCAGGGTGACTGTGGCTGGTGTTTGGTATTTTTTTGATGCAGTAATGGGAGCAGGGGCTTCCTAGGAGCAGGGGGGTACTTACCCCTCGTTCAGTTGCCACCCCTTCCTAGCCGAGCGCAGCTTCAGGTTGCGGGGGATCCCTATCGCGGCTACAGGACCGCAGCAAGCAGGCGTTCGCCTTTACTGTACACTGTAAAGGCCGCTCATTTTTGGAACTAGGCGGGCCGGGCGACGTCATTTCCGGTGGAAGGGTGAATGCTTGCCTTTGACCCGCGGCTTCCGGTTATGGGCTGCGGAGCTGATAGGGAAGCCAGGCACAGGCTGGAGACGAGTCTGGGATGCGCACAGGCAGCCTGGGACTCGGTAGTAGCAACCACCTGCAGTCATGTCCAAAGCAGATGCTCAGCCAACGGACACTACCTCCAGCCTTCCTAAGGTAAGAGCGCCCTGGGGAAGGGTACTCTTTATCTAGGATTGTCCCTCCCATGTATAGTTCCTGTCATGGGGGGGCAGACACCCTGGGTGGTCAGGGGGAGGGAGGCTCAGATCCCCACATATTAAGTAGGATCTAGTGCACTCCCAGGGTTGTATCCTAGTTTTTGAAGAAAAAAAAAAAGTGACAAAATGTTTTGTATTTTTCTTTTTCATGTATTTCAGAAAGCTACAGCGAAATCTAAGTCTACACATAGCTCTAAGAAGAGGTGTGCCTCTTGCAGGGACACATTAGGGGAATCATGAACAAAGGTCTTGTGTAGGGATTGCATAGACTCCCTTGTTAAAGAGAGGGACTCTGAACAGTAGTCAGGACTAGCAGCCTCGGTAAAGGAGCTCTCGTCCACCTTTTCTTCATTTAAAGCCTTATTTGAAAGGTTTCAGCCTCCCATGAGTCTAGCTCCCCGGGATACAACCCCGCCTCAGGCTCAGGGCTCTGCTCCTGCTAAACCTGCAACTTCAGTTAGGGCAGAGGAAGCTCCAGGCCCTTCCCTGAGCGGAACAAAGACAACTAGACAGTTCCTCCTCCGATTCCCAGGATGGTTCAGAGGGGGAGGACAAGGACGGGGAGTCCAGGAAATCCTCCAGATATAAATTATCCCTGGAAGAGGTCAAGGACCTCTTAGGGGCTATTTATACAACCCTCTGTATTCAGGAGGACAAGAAACCCCTGACCCTTCATGACCAAATGTACAGGGGCTTGGGGGAACAAAAGAAAAGTTTTTCCAGTACATGAGGTACTGGTTGAAACTATTAAAAAGGAGTGGCAAGATCCCGAAAGGAAGCCCTTTTTTTCTAGATCCCTAAAAAGGAGATTTCCGTTCTCAGAAGATCCTGCATCTATCTGGAATAAAAATCCCAAGTTAGATGCCGCATTCTCCCAGGTTTCCAGACACACGGACCTGGCGTTTGAGGACATGGGGGCCTTGGTGGATGTCATGGCAGCCCCATAAAAGCCAATGACTCCCCAAACGCAGTGGGGGGAAGACTGAGGGCCTTCCTCCCACAGTGGGAGGCAATATCCCCCAATCGCTTTATCCTAGGGGTTATAAGAAGGGGGTACCGTCTCGAATTCACAAATCCTCCTCCGCGGAGATTCCTTGTCACGCACCTACCCAGGTGCACGGCAAAGGCCGAGGCTCTGTTGGGAGCACTAAGGGATCTGGAAGATCAAAATGTGGTTCTCAGAGTACCAAAGGCTGAGGAGGGAGAGGGTTTCTATTCACACATCTTCGTAGGGAAGAAGCCCACAGGGAAATTCAGACTGATTCTGAATTTAAAGCCCCTGAACAGGTCAGTGACATATAGAAGATTCCGTATGGAGACAATTTTCACAGTCAGAGCCCTGTTACACCACAACTGCTTTATGGTATCGCTGGACCTAAGGGACGCGTATCTACACATTCCTATAGCGGAAGCCTCGCAGAGGTTTCTTCGGCTAGCAGTAGACGTAGGTGGAACAACGGTACATCTACAGTTTCAGGTGCTGCCTTTCAGGCTACCCTCCTCGCCCCGCACCTTCACCAAGGTCTTGGCGGAAGTTATGGCCTTTCTTCGGCTTCAGGGAATATCAAAGATAGCATATCTGGACGACCTGCTCCTATTTGCAGCATGTCCAGTACAGTTAGTCAAAGATCTAGAACTAACAAAGTAGGTTCTTACAGGTCTAGAGTGGCTACTGAACTTGGAGAAGTCCAGTTTGATTCCCTCACAACGCATCACGTACTTAGGCTATCTGTTGGACTCAACACTACTAAGAGTGTTTCTTCCAGCAGAAAAAGTAGTAAAACTGGACAGGGCAGTGGCCGCTCTCCAGTGCAGCAATCAGGTCTCCCTAAAAGTTCTGATGTCGGCCCTGGGACTATTAACCGCTACCCTCCCAGCAGTGCAGTGGGCAGGTCTGCATTTTCGTCCCTTGCAGTCCTTTGTCCTAAGGGTGTGGGATCACAGTCAGAAAGATCTGGACACCTTGGTACAGGTTCCACACCAAGTAAAGAGATCCCTCTGGTGGTGGAGGAAGGTCTCAAACTTGTCGCAGGGTCGTCTGTGGTTCTTCCCAGTTTCTCAGGTGGTAACCACAGACGCAAGCGGCAAAGGATGGGGGGCGCATCTAGGTTCCCTTTTAGCACAGGGCACCTGGGAGGACGACGAACTAAGAAGGTCGTCCAATTGGAAGGAGCTGAGGGCAATCGGGCTAGCACTCAGGTTTTTCAAAAAGGAGCTACAGGGCCATCATGTTCAGGTGCGGTCGGACAACTCGCCGCAGTGGCCTATGTAAACAAACAGGGCGGCACGAGAAGCGGAGTCCTTTTGGCCTTAGCATCAGACATTCTGAGCTGGGCCGAGACCAACACTCTCTCTCTCAGCAGTCTTCCTGAGAGGAGAAAAGAATGTGATAGCAGACTTTCTCAGCCGAACCAAGCTGAGAGAGGGCGATTTGATCCTCAACCAGGAGGTTTTCAATCTCATTTCAGAGAAAATGGGTCCTCCAGAAGTGGATCTGTTTGCGTCAAGCAACAACGCGAAAGCCCCATGTTTTTTCTCCCTGAACAGAGGGGAAGGAGCACAGGGGGTCGACGCATTGATCCAGAACTGGCATTTCAGAATCTGCTATTGCAGAATATGCCTTCCCGCCCCCGGCGTTATTGCCGGCAGTTCATAGGAAGTTCCAGATGGAAACACATCCCTGATTCTAGTAGCACCTCATTGGCCAAAGAGGGCTTGGTTCTCAGTACTCAAGCAGCTAGCGGTCAAACCTCCCTTATTCCTGCCACCTCGAGAGGACCTCCTCTCACAGGGCCCAGTCCTCTGTCCACAGGTACACCAATGGCAGTTAGCGGCCTGGCTACTGAGGAGGGTATGCTAAGAGCTAGGGGTTTTTCTGAGAATTTGATCTCCACCCTCCTCAACAGCAGGAAGAAGGAAACACGCCACATCTATAAGAAGGTCTGGGTACGTTTCAATGAATGGTGTGCAGAAGGCTCTTTTGCTGTACACAGTCCCACAGCTGTGTTGGAATTCCTTCAGTGCGGGGCAGATAGGGGTTTATCCATAAGTACCCTTAAAGGTCAGGTGTCAGCACTCAGTGCTTATTTAGAAAAGCATCTGGCCACCAACCCATGGGTGGTCAGATTCTTTAAGGCTCTGTCTAGACAGAGACCGGTTCAAGGCCCTCCCTTTCCCAAGTGGGACCTATCCTTAGTTTTACAGAGCCTGACGGGAACCCCCTTTGAACCTTTAGAAGGGTGTCCACTGAAGGATCTTAAGGTAAAAACAGTTTTTTTAGTAGCAGTGACAACTGCCAGGAGAGTCAGTGAGATTGAGGCCTTATCTGTCAGACCTCCTTTTTGCGTTATTTTCCCAGATCGGATCATCTTCAAGACTGGTCCGGCATTTTTGCCTAAGGTGGCTTCTGGATTCCACAGAAGTCAGGAGGTAGTTTTATCCTCATTTTGTCCCAACCCCTCAGGGGAAAGGGAATTTAAATTTCATTCTTTGGATGTAAGGAGATGTATCCTTCAGTACCTAGATCTTACCAAGACGTTTAGAAAGTCAGACTCCTTATTTGTTCTGTATTCTGGGGCCAGAAAGGGATGCAAAGCGTCTCGACGCACTATTGCCAGATGGCTCAGAGCAACCATTGGTCAGGCCTATACATTAGCAGGGAAAGAAATCCCAATGGGTATAAAGGCACACTCTACCAGAGCTATGGCAGCTTCTCAGGCAGAAAAGGCTGCAGCAACGCCAGAGCAAATATGCAGGGCTGCAACATGGTCCAGCTATTCCACTTTCGTAAAGCACTACAGAGTGGACCTGGAGTCGGCTAGTGAGCAAGCCTTTGGACGAAAGGTATTGCAAGCTGTAGTCCCACCCTAACTGGTAAGTGCTCGTTCATCCTCTCATGGTGGCTGTCCTGAAAGACGAAAGGGGAAAATTAAGGTTACGTACCGGTAACGTCTTTTCCGGTAGTCTTTCAGGACAGCCCTAGTTACCCACCTGAAAGTTTGGGGTGTCTTATAAAAGACCAGAACGCAGCATGATAATGATATGGAATAGTATGTTATTAATGTGTTCTTGTGTCTCCCCAGCTGGCCGGAGGTAATCTTGGAATATACTGAGGTCTGGCAGGGGAAAGTAAGAATTTATGGGCTGGCGCAGTGTTTCCTAGAGGAAGAGGAGGAGACTATCTCTCATGGTGGCTTTCCTGAAAGACTACTGGAAAAGATGTTATAGGTACATAACGTTAATTTTTTTTCTCTGAGAAATTGCCCCAAAAAATCCCCCCAAAATATCTCTCTGGATGAGTCATTGGTCCACTTCACAGGCAGGCTTGGCTTCAAGCAGTTTATCCCCAGCAAAAGGGCCCGATATGGGGTTAAGCTCTACAAGCTATGTGACCGAGCCACGGAGTACATCTATGCCTTCCGGGTGTACGAAGGGAAGGCCACACAAATGCAGCCCCCTGAATGTCCAGAGTACATCGGAGCCAGCAGAAAAGTGGTTTGGGAGCTTGTATATCCACTCCTTGGAAAGGGTCACCATCTTTATGTGGATAATTACTATACAAGCTTGCCCCTCTTCCGCTATCTTTACCGCAAGGACACTCCAGCATATGGTACAGTGCGAGCCAATAGGAAGGGCTTCCCGCAAAGGCTCATTACTGAAAGACTATGACAAGGGGAGACGGCATCTTTGCGGAATGAAGAGATACTGGCTCTCATGTGGAGGAACAGATGAAACGTCCACATGCTCACGACACCTACGTTGAAATCCCCAGAAGAAACGGCCCAATCCAGAAACCAACATGTGTCCATGACTATAATTTGTTCATGGGGGGAGTCGACTTCAATGATCAGATGATCGAACCCTACCTTCCCACAAGAAAAAGGCGCTATTGGTATAAAAAAGTCTACATGTATCTTTTCAGTTTGGCCATTTACAATAGTTTTGTTATTTACCGTAAACCTACAGAGAGCCCCGTATCTTATCTTCAGTACCAAGAAGAAATTATCTCCACCCTTTTGTACCCTGAAGGTCCACCAGAAAGCATTCGCTCGGATTCAGTGAGCAGACTCCACGAATGCCACTTTCCTGAGAGACTCCCCCACCATGAAACAGGCCGGATACGCCAGAAGAAATGCCGGGTGTGCTCCAGAGGAGGAGCTAGAAAAGACACCGTGTATTATTGTCTCGAATGTCCTTCCCAGCCAGGCCTTTGTATTGCTGAATGTTTCCACCGTTACCATAGTTCTCTACATTAATAGGGAAGTATGGTAAACATAATTGTCATTTACCGTCACACCCCTTTATGCCGCTGTACATACTGCTGCCTTCTCCGGAACTGACCCTGGCCTGCTAAACAACCGCGCTTCTGCCTAAAGATAAACTGTACCTACCTCTGCCTGCTCTGGAACTGACCCTGGCCTGTTATACGACCACGCTTCTGCCTAACACTAAACTGTACCTACCTCTGCCTGCTCTGGAACTGACCCTGGACTGTTTGACCATGTTTTTTGCTCTGCTACTGGAGTAGTGGGCTTCATAACACAGGGGTCTCACATATGTGAGAGGCTCCCAAATTGTTTTTCTGGATGAAGAAAACTAATTTTTTAGTTTTCTCATTCCCGGATTAGGGTCTGGACACTCGGAGGCTTCAAAGAGATTTGGGTGGGAGAAGCCTCTACCCCTGCCCCCATTCTTTCCTGGCCTGCTACTTGTATTATGGACCATGTTCCTGTTTACTACCAGGACCAATATTTTGGCACTGCTGGCAATATCTCTACCTGCACTGACCCTGGACTGTATATGGACAGTATCCCTGCCTGTACTATGGACAACATTCCTGCCTAGACAATTCCATTCACTGTCACTGACCACGTCCCTGCCTGCTGCCTGTATCAGGGCTCTCCTCCTGTGGAGAACTGCACTACTAAAACCACAGGTAATCTTTTGTTTACCCTTTGCTCAGCAGAATGTATTTTGGGGTGTAATTCTTTGTACAAGCTATCTGTTATTAATATAAAGGGCCTTCATAAATGTGATAGGTTGTCAGGAAATTAGATGTGTAATTTATGTCCCTAGAACACCTGATGCTGCTCCTTGGATGTTGGGTCTCTGTATGTAGCCAAGCTGTGTAAAAGTCTCACACATGTGGTATTGCCATACTCAGGAGGAGTAGCGGAATGCATTTTGGGGTGTCTTTTTGCTATATACATGCTATGTGTTAGAAATCTCTTATAAATATGGCTGTGGAAATTAACGATTAATTCCTTGATTAATCGTTAATTTTTTTGATCAAAATTTTTTTGATCGGTAGGCTGCCTGCCCTGGGGCCGCTTTGGGCCAAGCTGTCCACTCCCTCCTCCTCCGCTATATATCAGATAGACAGAACACTGCGTCTATCACATCTATCACACAAGCTGATCTAGGAGGAGGGCGGGACTTTTCTCACAGCGCGGCCAAAGTTTTCACACTCGGCTCCGAGACACACAGCGGGAGATGCCCGCAGACTGTGTAATCCAGTGAGGAGTGACTACAGTGAGGCTGCTATTATGGGCACGGTGAGACTGCATTATGGGCACGGTGAGACTGCATTATGGGCACGGTGCGGCTGCCATTATGAGCACGGTGAGGCTGCCATTATGAGCATGGTGAGGCTGCGATTATGGGCACGGTGAGGCTGCGATTATGGGCACGGTGAGGCTGCGATTATGGGCGGCACGGTGAGACTGCATTATGGGCACGGTGAGGCTGCGATTATGGGCACGGTGAGGCTGCGATTATGGGCACGGTGAGGCTGTGATTATGGGCACGGTGAGGCTGCGATTATGGGCGCGATGAGGCTGCGATTATGGGCGCGGTGAGGCTGCGATTATGGGCGCGGTGAGGCTGCGATTATGGGCACGGTGAGGCTGCGATTATGGGCACGGTAAGTCTGAGATTATGGGCACGGTGAGACTGCATTATGTGCACAGTGAGGCTGAGTTTATGATGTGTGACATCCTAGCCATGCCCTGCTATGTCCGGCTTCAGTCGTCGCCTTAACAACGGTGCTAAATCAGCTAAAAGTAGTTGGATCTGTATGTGCATTATAATTAGTCCAAATTAGTCGATCGATTAAAAAACAAAACTAAAAACTAAACAAAAAAAAAAAATGATTAATCGAGCACTACAATTTTAATCAGTTAACAGCCCTACTTATAAATGGACAACTTTGTGTAAAAAAAAAAAAAAAAAAAAAAGTGTTTTAATTTTATTTCCACATTTTATAAGCGGCACTTCTAGGTATAATATCCACCCTATACTTAGTTGACCACCACTGCGCCTCGGAGAATCAACCTAGATGATGATTATCATCGGTTGGTATAGCCTAACTATAGCTGCCACTTGGTAAATATCAACTGTGTAAACAATATTTTCAAATCTTGTGACGTGACAATGGTGCACTACACCCCACGTGAAGAATTAAAAATGTGGCGCTATCCCAAATACACTATTTGTAATACCACTATTTACAGTGAAAGTCCTAATCTAATGAACAAAAATCATATGTGTCAATCCTTATACAATCAAATGAGTGTATAACATTAAACAAATAGCACAATGTATATATTAAACATTGACTAAGACAATAAATATAGTCTGTGAAAAGTGCACACATATGTGTAAAAAGTCCGTGATAGTGATTCAATAAATATCAACTGTGCCACAGCAAGTCCTTACCAGCTCTCTATGCCTCCACTTTCTTATGAGGCTATCAAGCATAGGGGTTTCCAGGCTACCAGTAGGGGTTAAGTATATTCCATCCAGAGATTCGTTCCATATGCAAATGAAAAAGAACTCCCAATAGTGTGATAACGTAAAAACTTTTAATATCGCACACTTCAAGATACACTTCAAAAGATCCACTCACATTGTGTAAACACTATAAAAGCACAGCAAAAATCCACGGCAATCTGTACACTGTAATACCAACACAGCAACCTGGATAAGCCTTCCTAGGGGGGTATGCGGTCACGGCGGACCTTGCCACAGCTGACGTGTAAGGCGTCTCTCTCACCCTCTCCTCGCCCGCTCGTCCAATGGTCCCACCGTCTCCCCTAATAGGCGAACCACAGAGCTTGCTTCCTTCTGTCACTAAGTATGTGGTGTTTAACCTTCGCTCGGCCACGCCCCCGACATGTTTCGCTACACCTGTAGCTTATTCATGGGATAGGCCGCTCAAAGCATCAATCTCCCTTTATACCTCCTCTTCTCTCTACTCAACTAGGGAAATCACAGTGCGCGTGCGCATCCTGTGTATCCCGCGCCTGCGCAGTCAGAGTGTCCCAGTGAGCGCAAACCCCCACTGATCACGGCTGCCGGTCCGTGATACAAGGTTTATTTATGTAGCGGTATCAGACTGTTGGCATCCCTCTGCTTCGTCACCATTATTTATGGCAATCCCACAGAGCGGTGGATCATCTACCAACATTATGACATCCTGACATGTTTTTCAAAGCACTCTATACGCTTAATACATAATAGTATGCAAATGTATTTTACCACATATGTTATATAAAATGATACAGGAACTATCCAATCAGGTTATTATTATCACAACCCATTGGTGTTAAAAGTTGAATATCCGCACAAAAAATGGCCTAAAAGATATAATAAAATAAAAAAATATATAAAAATGGAAAAATGGACATGGCTGGACAAACATTACCTTATATAAGCTAAAATCAGATTTCTCTAATCTAGTCTTTGGTGAATCTCAAAACATTAATACTAATCATATACGAATAATAGTTTTTTCTTTCTTTCCAAAAATATTGTTACATATCCTAAAAATAAAAAAATATATATAAAAATAGAAGAAATACTACATTCCTCTATTTAATACAACCCTAACTCAAAATAGTAACATATCTGTACCCTTTGGTTCCTATGTACAAAAAGCAATTCCTGAAATATCAGTTATCATTGCTTTTCGTTACTATAGCAATTATGTCAATTGTACTAATTATCATTCAAACACTATAAACATTAAAATTCATGTATGAAACATTAAAAGCAAAAATCATTATATGGGAAAATATTAGGCTAAATATTATTACAGAATAAGTGCTTCAATTTTACTGAGGGATTTTATACTCTTCTTCTATCATACCTGAAAGGAATTGCTTAGTCACCTAAACATCGTTAATGAAGCAGTTGAGGTCTAGTTCGATATTAAGCCCCCTCGGGGTAAGACTTTTAAAAAGGAATATCCATTCCGTTTCTCTGCGTGACAAGTCCCTTACTCTATTAGAGCCCCTCCAGGAGGGATATACCACATCAATGCCACAAAATTGTAGCAGAGATGGGTCCTGTTGGTGTTTGTCCCTAAAATGCATGGATACACTGTGGTACTTGTATCCATTTTTGATGTTGGTCAAATGTTCGCTGATGCGGATCTTCAATTGCCTTTTAGTTCCGCCAACATAATACAAGCCACAGGGGCACCACATAAGGTAAACAACATGTGTGGTGGTGCATGTGCTAAATTCTTTAATCTCGAACCTATCTCCTTCTCTATTAGTGACACTGGTAATGCCTCTATTACTGACCTTCACTGTTTTACAACAGACACACTTCCTGCAACAGAAAAAAACCCTAAAGTTGAAGGACAGGGACCTTGGATTTGGTGGATCCAGAATCTTTTTCACTATTTGATCTCCTATGCTTGGGGCCCTCCTATATATGAAACTCGGTTGGGCTGACAGAATTCCTCCCAAGTGTTTGTCTTTACAGAGGATGTACCAGTATTTTCTGAAGATGTTTTCAATCTCTTTGTACTGGCAATGGAATCCAGGTATAAAACTCAATTGATGTTGGGTGTCCCCTCTTCGTACTTCTTTTTCCTTCAGACATTGTTCTCTAGGAATTTCAGCTATTTCTTGTGTGATTTTGGTTAGTATATCTTCCTTATATCCCTTCTGAATGAATTTCTCCTTCAGAATGTCCGATTGGATCAAGAAATCTTCCTTCAAAGTGCAATTCCGACGGATCCGCAATAGTTGGCCCTTCGGGATATTTTTTATCCATGATGGATGATGTCCACTGGCCACAGACAAATAGCTATTGCGGTCCGTCGGTTTGAAATACACCTTGGTTCTTAGCGTACCATTCACTTTCTCTATAGTGACATCGAGAAAATTAATTAATTTATCACTAATTTGGTATTCCAATTTAATATTGGCGTGGCAATGGGGGCAAAATATGCCCCCAGCCTCGCCAACCTGTTTATGTCTGAATGGGAGGATAGACGCGTGTTCAACATCAATAGACCCCAAATGATCTTCTATCGAAGGTTCATTGATGATATCTTGTTAATATGGGAGGGATCCAAGGAATCTTTGGAAACATTTCTGGAACAATTAAACAGGAATACAAATAATATTAAATTGGAATACCAAATTAGTGATAAATTAATTTTCTAGATGTCACTATAGAGAAAGTGAATGGTACGCTAAGAACCAAGGTGTATTTCAAACCGACGGACCGCAATAGCTATTTGTCTGTGGCCAGTGGACATCATCCATCATGGATAAAAAATATCCCGAAGGGCCAACTATTGCGCATCCGTCGGAATTGCACTTTGAAGGAAGATTTCTTGATCCAATCGGACATTCTGAAGGAGAAATTCATTCAGAAGGGATATAAGGAAGATATACTAACCAAAATCACACAAGAAATAGCTGAAATTCCTAGAGAACAATGTCTGAAGGAAAAAGAAGTACAAAGAGGGGACACCCAACATCAATTGAGTTTTATATCTGGATTCCATTGCCAGTACAAAGAGATTGAAAACATAGTTACATAGTTAGTCAGGTTGAAAAAAGACACAAGTCCATCCAGTTCAACCATAAAAAAAAAAAAAATATTGTACAATCCAATATACCCAATACTATACCCACAGTTGATCGAGAGGAAGGCAAAAAACCCCAGCAGAGCATGCTCCAATTTGCTACAGCAGGGGAAAAAATTCCTTCCTGATCCCCCAAGAGGCAATCGGATTTTCCCTGGATCAACTTTACCTATAAATGTCAGTACCCAGTTATATTATGTACATTTAGGAACGTATCCAGGCCTTTCTTAAAGCAATCTACTGAGCTGGCCAGAACCACCTCTGGAGGGAGTCTATTCCACATTTTCACAGCTCTTACTGTGAAGAAACCTTTCCGTATTTGGAGACTAAATCTCTTTTCCTCCAGTCGTAAAGAGTGCCCCCTTGTCCTCTGTGTTGACCGTAAAGTGAATAACTCAACACCAAGTTCACTATATGGACCCCTTATATATTTGAACATGTTGATCATATCCCCCCCTTATTCTCCTCTTCTCAAGAGTGAACAAATTCAGTTCCTCTAATCTCTCCTCATAGCTGAGCTCCTCCATGCCTCTTATCAGTTTGGTTGCCCTTCTCTGCACTTTCTCCAGTTCCCCGATATCCTTTTTGAGAACTGGTGCCCAAAACTGAACTGCATATTCCAGATGAGGTCTTACTAATGATTTGAACAGGGGCAAAATGATATCTCTCTCTCTGGAGTCCATACCTCTCTTAATACAAGAAAGGACTTTGCTCGCTTTGGAAACCGCAGCTTGGCATTGCATGCTATTATTGAGCTTATGATCTACCAAAACCCCCAGATCCTTCTCCACCATGGATTCCCCCAGTTATACTCCCCCTAGCATGTATGATACATGCATATTCTTAGCATCTTCAGAAAATACTGGTACATCCTCTGTAAAGACAAACACTTGGGAGGAATTCTGTCAGCCCAACCGAGATTCATATATAGGAGGGCCCCAAGCATAGGAGATCAAATAGTGAAAAAGATTCTGGATCCACCAAATCCAAGGTCCCTGTCCTTCAACTTTAGGGTTTTTTTCTGTTGCAGGAAGTGTGTCTGTTGTAAAACAGTGAAGGTCAGTAATAGAGGCATTACCAGTGTCACTAATAGAGAAGGAGATAGGTTCGAGATTAAAGAATTTAGCACATGCACCACCACACATGTTGTTTACCTTATGTGGTGCCCCTGTGGCTTGTATTATGTTGGCGGAACTAAAAGGCAATTGAAGATCCGCATCAGCGAACATTTGACCAACATCAAAAATGGATACAAGTACCACAGTGTATCCATGCATTTTAGGGACAAACACCAACAGGACCCATCTCTGCTACAATTTTGTGGCATTGATGTGGTATATCCCTCCTGGAGGGGCTCTAATAGAGTAAGGGACTTGTCACGCAGAGAAACGGAATGGATATTCCTTTTTAAAAGTCTTACCCCGAGGGGGCTTAATATCGAACTAGACCTCAACTGCTTCATTAACGATGTTTAGGTGACTAAGCAATTCCTTTCAGGTATGATAGAAGAAGAGTATAAAATCCCTCAGTAAAATTGAGGCACTTATTCTGTAATAATATTTAGCCTAATATTTTCCCATATAATGATTTTTGCTTTTAACCGCTTTAGATCCGGGCCATTGCCAAATGACGGCAACAGCGCGGATCTAAATTGCCGGGACTACGTCCATTGACGTCGTCCCGTGCACGAGCGGCCTGCGCGCCCCCTGCAGGGCGCGCGCGGCGCGCTCGGTGATCAGCGAGTCTATGAGACTCGCCTGATCACAGATCAGAGTAAGGGGTTGGTCCCGACCCCTTACCACATGATCAGCTGTCAGCCAATGACAGCTGATCATGTGATGTAAACAGAGCCGGTAATCGGCTATTTTTCCTCCTCGCGCTGACAGCGCGAGGAGGAAAAAAAAAACCCGATCACCGGCGGCCGTGATCGGGACATCAGTCCCGATCACGGCGATCATCTAACACAAGGCAATAGGCAGCAGTGCTGCCTACCAGTGCCCACCAGCGTCACCCATCAGTGCCCACAGTGCCATCCATCGGCGCCACCCATCAGTGCCCACAGTGCCACCCATCAGTGCCCACAGTGCCACCCATCAGTGCCCACAGTGCCACCCATCAGCACCCACATCAGTGCAACCCATCAGCACCTACATCAGTGCAACCTATCTGTGCCCATCAGTGTCACCTACCAGTGCCCATAAGTGCCCATCAGTGCCGCCCATCACTGCCCATCAGTGCCACCCATCAGTGCCACCCATCAGTGCCGCCCATCAGTGGTACCTATCCGTGCCACCCATCTGTGCCAACCATCCGTGCCAACCATCTGTGGCCATCAGTGCCGCCTTATCTGTGCCCATCAGTACCGCCTTATCTGTCCCCATCAGTGCCGCCTTAACTGTGCCTATCAGTGCCGCCTTAACTGTGCCTATCAGTGCCGCCTTATATGTGCCTATCTGTGCCCATCAGTGCAGCCTATCAGTGCCCACCAGTGCCGCCTCATCAGGACATATCAGCACATATCAATGAAGGAGAAAAATTACCTGTTTGCAAAATTTTATAACAAACTATTAAACATGATTTTTTTTTTTTTCAAAAATTTCCATCTTTTTTTGTTTGTTTAGCAAAAAATAAAAACCCCAGCTGTGATTAAATACCACCAAAAGAAAGCTCTATTTGTGGGAAAAAAATGATAAAAATTTCATTTGGGTACAGTGTTGTATGACCGCGCAATTGTCATTCAAAGTGCGACAGTGCTGAAAGCTCAAAATTGGTCTGGGCAGGAGGGGGGGTTTAAGTGCCCTGTAAGCAAGTGGTTAATGTTTCATGCATGAATTTTAATGTTTATAGTGTTTGAATGATAATTAGTACAATTGACATAATTGCTATAGTAACGAAAAGCAATGATAACGGATATTTCAGGAATTGCTTTTTGTACATAGGAACCAAAGGGCACAGATATGTTACTATTTTGAGTTAGGGTTGTATTAAATAGAGGAATGTAGTATTTCTTCTATTTTTATATATATTTTTTTATTTTTAGGATATGTAACAATATTTTTGGAAAGAAAGAAAAAACTATTATTCGTATATGATTAGTATTAATGTTTTGAGATTCACCAAAGACTAGATTAGAGAAATCTGATTTTAGCTTATATAAGGTAATGTTTGTCCAGCCATGTCCATTTTTCCATTTTTATATATTTTTTTATTTTATTATATCTTTTTGTATGCATCTTTTAGGCCATTTTTTGTGCGGATATTCAACTTTTAACACCAATGGGTTGTGATAATAATAACCTGATTGGATAGTTCCTGTATCATTTTATATAACATATGTGGTAAAATACATTTGCATACTATTATGTATTAAGCGTATAGAGTGCTTTGAAAAACATGTCAGGATGTCATAATGTTGGTAGATGATCCACCGCTCTGTGGGATTGCCATAAATAATGGTGACGAAGCAGAGGGATACCAACAGTCTGATACCGCTACATAAATAAACCTTGTATCACGGACCGGCAGCCGTGATCAGTGGGGGTTTGCGCTCACGGGGACACTCTGACTGCGCAGGCGCGGGATACACAGGATGCGCACGCGCACTGTGATTTCCCTAGTTGAGTAGAGAGAAGAGGAGGTATAAAGGGAGATTGATGCTTTGAGCGGCCTATCCCATGAATAAGCTACAGGTGTAGCGAAACATGTTGGGGGCGTGGCCGAGCGAAGGTTAAACACCACATACTTAGTGACAGAAGGAAGCAAGCTCTGTGGTTCGCCTATCAGGGGAGACGGTGGGACCATTGGACGAGCGGGCGAGGAGAGGGTGAGAGAGACTCCTTACACGTCAGCTGTGGCAAGGTCCGCCGTGACCGCATACCCCCCTAGGAAGGCTTATCCAGATTGCTGTGTTGGTATTACAGTGTACAGATTGCCGTGGATTTTTGCTGTGCTTTTATAGTGTTTACACAATGTGAGTGGATCTTTTGAAGTGTATCTTGAAGTGTGCGATATTAAAAGTTTTTACGTTATCACACTATTGGGAGTTCTTTTTCATTTGCATATGGAACGAATCTCTGGATGGAATATACTTAACCCCTACTGGTAGCCTGGAAACCCCTATGCTTGATAGCCTCATAAGAAAGTGGAGGCATAGAGAGCTGGTGAGAGACTGTCTATTGGGAGAGGGAGCACTGAACACATAGGTGTGGTGGAAGGTTCAACTAAACTTCAGGAACATTAAGGACTTGCTGTGGCACAGTTGATATTTATTGAATCACTATCACGGACTTTTTACACATATGTGTGCACTTTTCACAGACTATATTTATTGTATATTAGTCACTTAGTCAATGTTTAATATATACATTGTGCTATTTGTTTAATGTTATACACTCATTTGATTGTATAAGGATTGACACATATGATTTTTGTTCATTAGATTAGGACTTTCACTGTAAATAGTGGTATTACAAATAGTGTATTTGGGATAGCGCCACATTTTTAATTCTTCACGTAGGGTGTAGTGCACCATTGTCACGTCACAAGATTTGAAAATATTGTTTACATATTTCCACATTTTGCAAAAACTTCTGGAAAAAAAATGAATCATTCAAAAGACTCATTATGCCTCATAGATTATACGTTAGGGTGTTTGCTTTCCAAAATGGGGTCATTTTGTGGGCGTTTCCATTGTCCTGGTGCTCCAGGGCCTTCAAAAGTGTAATAGGTGGTTGAGAAATGAGATGTGTAATTTATGCTCCTAGAATGCCTGAAGGTGCTACTTCAATGTTGGGCCTCTGTATGTGGCCAGGCTGTGTAAAAGTCTCACACGTGGTATTGCCATACTCAGGAGGAGTAGCAGAAATTATTTCGGGGTGTCATTTTTGGTATGGACATGCCATGTGAGAGAAAAAACCTGGTAATTTGCCAATTTTGTGAAAAGAAATAAAAATCTTCATTTTGCAAAGAATTGTGGGGAAAAAAATTACAACTTCAAAAAAACTAACCGTGCCTCTTACTAAATACCTTGGAATGTCTACTTTCCAAAAAGAGGTTATTTGGGGGGGGGGGGGGGGGTATTTGTACTTTCCTGGCTTGTTAGTGTCTCAAGAAATGAGAGAGGCCTTAGTACATCAGGTGTGATCAATTTTCAATGATTTGTACCATAGTTTGTAGACTCTATAACTTTCACAAAGACAAAATAATTTACACCGATTTGGGTTATTTTTACCAAAGATATGTAGCAGTATAAATTTTGGCCAAAATTTTATGAAGAAAAATTACTAATTTGCAAAATGTTATAATAAACAAAGAAAAATGCATTTTTTTTAACAAATTTTTTGGTCTTTTTTCATTTATAGCGCAAAAAATAAAAAATCCAGTGGTGATCAAATACCACCAAAAGAAAGCTCTATTTGTGTGAAAAAAAGCACAAAAATTTCATGTGGGTACAGTGTTGCATGTCTGAGTAATTGTCATTCAAAATGTATGAGCACTGAAAGCTGAAAATTGGTCTGGTGTTTAAATGCCCAGTTGTCAAGTGGTTAACCACTTCAGCCCTGGAAGAATTTACTTCCTTAATGACCAGGCCATTTTTTGCGATACGGCACTGCATTACTTTAAGTGACAATTGCCTGGGGGTGCGTCGCTATACCCAAATAAAATTGATGTCCTTTTTTTTCCCCACAAATAGAGCTTTTTTTTTGGCGGTTTTTAATTTTTGTCCTGTAAGCAAAAAAAGACCGACAATTTTGAAAAAACAAAACAAAACATTTTTTTACTTTCTGCTATGATACACATCCCAAATTTTTTTTTAAAAAACAAAATTTCTTCATCAGTTTAGGCCAATATGTATTCTTCTACATATTTTTTGAAAAAAATTCACAATAAGCGTATATTGATTGGTTTGCGCAAAAGTTATAGTGTCTACAAACTATGGGATGGATTTATGGACTTTTTAAAATAGTTTTTACTGGTAATGGCAGCAATCAGCGATTTTTAGCAGGACTGCGACATTGCAGCAGACTAATCTGACCCCAAGTGACACTTTTTGGGGGACCAGTGACTCCAATACAGTGATCAGTGCTAAAAAAAAATGCACTGATCATGGTATAAATGACACTGGCAGGGAAGGGGTTAACATCAGGGGTGCTCAAAGGGTTAAGTGTGTTCCCTGGAAGTGTTTTTTTAACTGTGTGGGGGAAGTACTGACAGGAAGAACACAGAGATCTCTGTTATTGATTACTAGGAATAGAAGATCTCTCCCATTCTGACAGGGAAGTCAATCTGCCTTGTTTACAGATCCCTGTTCTGCCTCTCTGTGGAGCAATCGCGGGTGGCCGGCGGACATTGAGTCTGCCGGCACACGCCTCCAGGGGCTCACAATATCTATTGCATGAAACAACATACAGGTACGTTGCTTCTTGCAATAGAGCCGCCGTGCCACAGTATATATGCGGTGGGCGGTCTTTAAGTGGTTAAAATGAAAATCAATTTATATATTTTTTGAAAAGCATTTTTCTGGATTTTTTTTTCTGTACACCGCTCCTAAAGCGCCCCTGCCCATCGAAATCAATGGGCAGCACCTTGTGAGTACTACACAAGGTGCTGGAACCTGGATGGTGGTCTGAGGGATGGCCTATAATCGACAGTGCATTTACAAAGAGGCCTGGATGCCAGTGCCACTTCCTGTCAGAGGAGGCCTGCACAGTTGCACTTACACTGTTGCACAGTGTGCTCTGGACGGATGGTGGTTGTCTGAGGGGAGGGGGGAGGCCTCAGGCCTGTTGTACATACCACAATTATTGTACTGCACTAGTCTGCTCACACAGTCTGCTCTGCCTCTGGGTGGCGGGTGCCTGGCGCGGCGTCAGGAGGAGTCGGGACTCGGAAACGGAGGCTCAGGCCTGTAATGCACAGTGTCCTTATCGCCTCCTCTCACACTATCTGGAGCTCTTGGAGTCGTTGTGGTGGCACGGTGCTTGCTGGGCGCGGATTGCGGAAGTAGGCGGAGCTCTGGAAAAAAAGGAAGTTGGTAAACGTCCCTCCCTGCCATTTTCGTCTCGTTGTCGTCTGATAACGAAAACTGATCTGATTTTTGTCAGTTTTCATCAGTGGTACTTTTTGTTTCGTTACTGTAAAAATGCCGCTAACGAAATGGTTGACTAAAATGTTTTTGTTGCAAAATTAACACTGGTGGTGTCATTGCGATTGTCAGGAGCAGGAAAATTTAATTTAGGTTGTTCTTTGGTGGTAGGTGATGTGGAGATCTCTCTATCGCTATACGCTATGCATAATCAATGTCTCCTGCGCTAAAAAGCACACTTTTCAGCTCTTTGGTATAATGCAGGGGTGTCAAACTCAATTTCATCGTGGGCCACATCAGCATTATGATTGTCCTCAAATGGGCGTGGCCTGACGCAGCATGTGAGCAGACAACTTTCTCAGCAGCTCTCTGATCCCTCTGCACAATCCTGTGTAATCCTGCTCACCTGCCACACAAACTCGGCTGAAATTTCTCCTGTACGCTTGGGGAAGACTTTGTAACATTTGTGGGGGATTCTGGTGGATGGGAAAACAAAGGAAACAGCCCCCGGCAAGGATGAGTATTACCACACGTTCTGACCAAGATGGCTGCCGCTCCACCATCCCACACTTGTCCCTGGCATCCACGCCGGATCTTTTTGATGAGGAGCCAGATCCTTTGCTACCACCTTCTCCAGGGACCTCGGCTCCCCCGGCGCTATCGGTCATCCCTCCCCACAGTGATGATGGCCTTGAGGATGGTCCAGAACCGGAGCCCACCCTGCTGGATGTCCTCAAACTGATCAAGGTAAATCACTCTGATATCATGGGGAAAGTGGAGGAACTTAACCTGGACATAACAATTATGCGCCAGGACATGCATAAAATGAGGGACGGGGTTTCTGAGACTGAACGCCATATTAGCGATTTGGAGGATGCTGTCGGCCCGGTCCAAGCTACTCAAAAAACGCATGGCACTAAAATCCTCTCTCTGGAGGACAAGGTCGACGATTTGGATAACCGTCTGCGCAGAAACAACCTGCGTCTAGTGGGCCTCCCCGAGCGGGTTGAGGGCGCTGACCCGGTCTCCTTCCTGGAAAGTTGGTTTACCCAAGAACTTGGTAAAGACTGCCTTTCCCCATGTTTTGTCCTGGAGCGTGCACATAGAGTGCCTGGCAGGCCGCTTCCTGCAGGCAACCCTCCACGCACTATGGTAATCCGTCTCCTCAATTATCGTGATAGGGACGCTATCCTGCGAGCTGCCCGCATAAAAGGGAGCCTAAAGATCAACAACGCATCTGTGTTATTGTTTCCTGATTATTCCCCAGCGGTCCGTGCCTCAAGAGCCAAGTACCAACACATTAAGCTGAAATTGAGGGAGAAGACCATCCAATATTCTATGCTGTTTCCTGCCACGCTGCGAGTCGTGCACCAGGGCCAGGTGCATTTTTTCCAAACCCCTGCAAATGCTCTTTCCTGGTTTGAGTCCTTGCATCAACCGGGTCGAATGTCTGGCCGGGCCCTGGACACCTGAACTGGTTACTCTCCTGGAAATTTGTTAAATTTCTCCTTCTCTTTTCTTTTTCCCCGGCCTGTGTGCCTTTTATCTGTGGCAGGTGATTCAAGATACCTGTTTTCACATGAGGACAAGATCTCAATCTGGGATCTATGCTGCTAATTGTATGCATATTTAGTTGACATCTGATTTTCTTTAAGTTTTGTTTGCTGATGTGTCTGTATTGGCCATGTTTCTAGTATGTACTAGCAGTTTGGGATCTAAGCCTGCTCCTGTTTTTTCTTTTTGGGGTAAGGCAGGGGTTAACTATGTGCTACTGCCAGTTTTCACTGTGTTGTTACTGATCACAGGAATGTTGTGTGAATGGATGATTGTGGTGTGTAAGTGTGTGTGTGATTTTTGTCCTGCCTTGTCCTCCCTCTGGGATTGCAGCCATGACGATACCCTTGATCTGCTGATTTTCACTAACTTCATATGTCTTTAGTCAAATGTATCTCCTGGAATGTCCGGGGTTTAAATTCCAAATTTAAAAGGGCTTCCCTGTTTGAATTTCTCAAGGCTCATAAGCCTCATATACTGTGCCTGCAGGAGACACACCTTATGGGGTCTAAAGTGCTTGCTTTAAAAAAACACTGGGTCATGCATGGATATCATTCCACATTTTTTAATTACGCCAGGGGTGTGTCCGTCCTCATAAGGAAGGGCCTCCCCTTTTCATGTGATAGTGATTTTAGACCCTAATGGGCAGTATATTTTCCTCCAATGTAAGATACATGCCACCCCATTACTTCTGGTGGTTGTGTATGCTCCCCCTCCTGTCACGGCTGCACTCTTTACAGATCTGTGCACAAGGCTCTCGGATCTGCCTACATTAGCCACCCTTATTGTGGGGGATTTTAACTCTGTTATGGACCCTAATTTGGATAGACTGAAACCCATTCAGTAGGAATCTAAGCTGTTTTGTCAGTGGTGTGCTTCCTTTGGATACATTGACCTATGGCGACAACAAAACCCATTGGCTAGGGAATATTCTTGTCAGTCCCGGTCTTATCGTACTCTTTCCAGGCTGGACTACGCCCTTGGGACTTCTGACCTGACCTCATATACCCGGACAATATACTATATATCTCAGACAATTTCTGACCACTCCGCCCTGTGTGTTGAATTAATACTCAGTCACAGACCCTCTTTTCGGTTGTAGAGGCTCAGTCCCCTCTGGGTCTCCACCCCTGAATTTGAAGAGCCGGTCCGGCAGGACATGTCCCTATATTGGGGGGACAACGCTGGATCGGCTACTTTTGGCCCCACATGGCACGCCTTTAAGGCGTCTGTATGGGGCTCATATATCTCAAACATTGTTAAACATAGGAGGTCCTGTGCTGCTCTTCTGGCCTTGGAGTCCTCTCTGGAGGCTGCTAGGGCCCAGTACTCTGCGCTCCCCACCCCGGATTCTCATGGAGTCTTGGTGGGGGCGCACAGGGCCCTGGATCTCCATAGGGTGGACGCAACGCGGACTCAGCAGTTATATCTGGCTGCCAGACTACATGAATATAGTGGGAGAAAAAGTAAAATGTTAGCTTTTATTTCTCGCACAGAATACATTGACAGGACCATATCACATATTCAATTGCCTGACGGCTCAATCACCTCAGACCCATTGACCATAAATCGGACTTTCAAGTCCTTTTAGGAGACCCTTTATGAAGCCCCCCACCCCCCGGATGAATTGGAGACATTGGGGTTTTTTGACTCCCTTCAATTTCCTGTCCTGGACGACTCCCACAGCTCCATCTTAGACACTCCCTTGACAATCGAAGAGATCACTGAGGCTATTTGCTCTTTACCCCCCAATAAAACCCCTGGGTTGGACGGTCTGCCCGCAGAATGGTACAAAACCTATGCTGTGGAATTGGCACAGAAACTTTTATCTCTCTTTAATCGGGAAATGGAGGAGGGAGAACTTCCCCCCTCCATGAATGAAGCCCTCATTGTTGTGCTACCCAAGCCTGACAAAAACAAACTGCTGCGTGGGTCATACCGTCCAATCTCGCTACTAAACAGCGATGTTAAAGTACTAGCGAAGGTCCTAGCCTTGAGATTACAAAAGGTCATTCTTCACCTTATTCACAGGGACCAGACAGGGTTCATGCCTGATAAGAGTACATATGACAACATTCGTCGCCTTTATATGCATATTCACAGGGCTGCCATGGACAGAAGAAGTGGACTGGTACTATCACTTGACGTGATGAAAGCATTTGATACGGTTAGCTGGTCCTTCCTTTGGGAAACTATGCATCGTATGGGTTTCAGCGTCCAATTTATTAAATGGGTCAGGTTGCTTTATACTAACCCCAGGGCAAGAATATGTACCAACAAAGATATATCGGATATGTTTAGTTTGCAGAGGGGAACCAGGCAGGGCTGTCTGCATTCTGCACTTTTGTTCGCACTAGCCATTGAGCCACTTGCTCTGGCAGTGCGTCAAACGGGGACAGTGGGGGGCATCTGCTATGGCGAACTGTCTGAGAGGATCTCTCTATATGCGGATGACGCCTTGATTTACTTAGACGGCTCAGAACAGGCCTTTGTCTCTTTGATGGAGGTTGTGGACGAGTTTGGGAGGGCTTCCGGACTGAGAGTTGGCTGGGAAAAGTCTGTGGCATTCCCCATAGGCCCTGACAGGGATTATGCTTACCTAGCCCAGTCCAAGCTGACTATACATCATACATTTAAATATCTAGGTATACATATTCATAATAATCTATCTAGTTTCCAGACCCTTAATATCACCCCGATCATAACTCAAATGGAGACCAGGTTACGCTCCTGGGCCTCATTGCCACTAAATTTGATTGGACGCGTGAATATTTTCAAAATTATATTTTTACCTAAATTTCTCTGTTTTTCGGGCTTCCCCGATATTTTTACTTAAGAAACTTTTTATGAAAATTAACTCACTCGTATCCTCCTTCCTTTGGCAGGGCTTTAACCCGAGAATCGCTAGGGCCTCACTCCAGGCTGCTAAACTGGATGGAGGTTTGGCCTGCCCTAATTTAAGGCACTATTTTATAGCATCACAGCTGGCCTATGTCTATGACTGGTTTCTGGAGGCCTCCTCTTCCTGCTCCACCGCTCTATTGAACGCTCTTAACAGCCCCAGGGCCTCACTAGTGGACACATTACACAGGTCCATGCCTCGACGTTGTTCTTGGGGGCTCGCCGATTGAGGTGGGCTGGCTGGCCTGGCAAGAGGGTAATAAAGTAATCATTAACCAGATAGGGGTGTCCCCCAATGCTCCTCTATGGCATAATCCTAACTTTCCAGAGCTCCTGGGCCATCCAGATTCTCAGTGGTGGATAAGACTTGGTATTACCCACGTCTCTCAGATCTACTCAAACGACTCTTTTTTTCTCATTTGCGGATCTGAAGGCTAAGTGTGGTGTAACAAACAGGTTTTATTTTAGGTATCTTTCACTGCGCCATGCCATCAGGGCACAATTTTCTGGTTTGTCCCTGGAGCTCACTGAATCACCTCTAGAGGTGCTATTGTCATATCCCGATATTGGGAAAATTGTTACTACTATATATTCTCACCTTCAGGTGGAGGAGGTTAAACCCTTTCAGATTGCTCAGCGGAAATGGGAAAAGGAAATTCCCGGGTTGTCAGAGGAGGGATGGGAGGAGGCCTCAGAGGTGTGCTTTCTGGACCTTATTGGATCAAATGACCAATATGTACAATATAAATTTATACATCAGATGCATTACACTCCTGCTAGGCTGGCCCGTATGGGATATGACTCTGCAGCCTCCTGTGTTAGGTGTGGCTTCTCAAAAGCTGGATACATGCATATGTTTTGGTCCTGCCCTGTTCTGTCCACCTTTTGGAGGGACTTATTTTCCTTTTTTGAAAACACACTACAAATAAAGGTGCCCTGCACCCCGGAGGTTGGACTATTGGGTGTGCTGAACGATTTCATACACAGGACTCGTACTCAAACTCTTGTCTGTATAATACTGTTTTATGCCAGAAAATTAATTTTGATGCAATGGAAGAATGCAACTGCCCCAGATATTCAAATTTTGTATCGTATGATGAATAAAGTTATACCAATTTTTAAACTGGTTTATAAGGGTAGGGCCTGCCCAAAAAAATTTGCTAAGATCTGGCAGCCCTGGCTTGATATAGCAGACTCCTTTTTGGAAGGACACTCTCACAACAATAACTATATCCGGCCTCCCCTTGATGGGTTTTTTTTTGTTTTTGTTTTTGTTTTTTGTTTTGTTTTGACGTCTAGGGGAGGCTGTAACCTTTGGATGGTGGGTCGTTTGTGTACCTGGAGGGACGGTGTGGTGGAGGCGGGGTGGGACAAGGTTTGCCTTTTTGTGTGAATGAGTATAGATGGGTGCATGTATGGTGTGGATGTTGTGTTCATGGAAATATCCCTGCTATATATAGCATTGTGATTTTAGGTTGTGGTGCCCTACAAGGTCCACACTCATTACCCTTATGTGACCAGTGGTATACTTCATTCCTTCGTTAAGGAATTTGGTAAATATGATGTATAACTATAACAGTTGGCCCCCGTTGGGCTATTGTACTTTCTTTTATATTTTGTAAAAGAGATTTGTTTATGGATGCATTTAGGGCTGCAACTAACGATTATTTTCATAATCGATTAGTTGGCCGATTATTGTTTCGATTAATCGGTTAATAACCTTAAAAAAAAAAAAAAAGTGTGGCGTATAATTTAGTTAATATGTAAAGTTTTAAAAAAAGGCAATTTATTCTTACATATCTCTATAAAGTGGTAAATATAAATAACCAACTATATGGTTAGGGAGCAAAATATCTAATCCACCTGAGCATAACAGACAGAAGAAATATACTGTACATACTATTAAAGGGTGAATCTGATAAATATTATCAGACTCAGAGATCAAATGTCTTCCTTCAAAAAAACATTTCATTTTAAGAACGTTCGTTCGATTTTCTAATCGTTAATGGGGTCAAGTCGACATTCATTTTCAACCACAGTGACGGGAAAATTTGGAAATAGAAAACCTCTTGGTCAAAGGAATTTTCAGTGTATGTGGTTTTCATTCAGAAATTACATTCATTTTAAAAACAGAATGTTAAAAACAAGTGAAAATTTCAAACAACATTCTTTCATTCGGCGAATGTACAAAGATTTTTTGTATGAATATTCTCGTCTGAAAATTGATCCGTGTGGCCAGAATAAGGCTCGCTACACACCTAGGCAGTTTTCTTTTGATCTGTTTCTGCAGTGCATTTTGATTTTTGCACACGTGATTTTGCTGCGATTTGCATTTTTTTGGGCACATTAAAAAACACAAATTGCTGCAAAAACGCATTAAATGCTTTTCTGCAGCTTCTCCATTGAAGTATATTGAACCAAAAATGCACAGTTTTTGCGTTAAAAAAAAAAGTCCCTGACCCTTTCCAAATACGCAGCGGCTGAAAAAAAGCATAGATGTGAACGTGTCCCATAGGAAACCATGTAAATGAACTGTAGTGCGCTTCTGCAAAAAAGCACCAAAAAAACACATAGATGTGAACCAGGTCTAAGACGTTTAGTAACATAATAGGGTTAAAAAAACTAAAATTAGCCGTTTATAGTAAAAAAACAGCAAATAATCACTACTGTAAGGGGTTCATTTTATTACTGTAGAACTGTGAAAGTAACATCTACAGTAGCGATTATTACTATTTTTGTACTATAAAGGGCTCGTTTTAGTTTTTTTTGTAACCCCATTATGTTACTGGCCGATTAATCGATTATGAAAATAGTAATAGATTAATTTCATAATCGATTAGTTGTCGATTAATCGATTAGTTGTTTCAGCCCTAGATGCATTTGTACTATCTGAACCTGTAAACTACTTTCTATCAAAACAAATAAAAAAAACAATTTCGTAAAAATAAAAAAAATGATTGTCCTCAAAAGGGCCGGTTGTATCTGTAAGATTAGATGTCCAGCGCATCCCCTCCCCTTACATTATATG